>JAJIBD010023956.1:0-110000 GCA_021461705.1 Cryptotis parvus
CAGCAAGCATCATTCTCAATGGGGAAAAGTTGAAAGCCTTCCCCTGAGATCAGGGGACAAGACAAGGTTGCCCCCTCTCACCTCTTTTATTCAATATAGTACTGGAAGTACTTGCCATAGCAATCAGAGAAGAAAAGGACATCAAGGGCATCCAGATAGGCAAGGAAGAAGTCAAGCTATCATTATTTGCAGATGACATGATATTATACCTAGAGAACCCTAAACTCTCTACCAAAAACTCCTAGAAACAATAGACGATATAGTAGAGTGGCAGGATACAAAATCAACACCCAAAAGTCAGTGGCTTTCCTATATACAAATAACTGAAAGAGAAGAAAGGGATATTAAGGAAACTATCCCATTCCAATTGTGCCACAGAAAATCAAATACCTAGGAATCAACTTACCCAAGTATGTAAAGGACCTGTACAAAGAAAACTACAAGACACTGCTCCAAGAGATAAAAGAGGACACAAGGAAATGGAAACACATTCCCTGTTCATGGATGGGGAGAATCAACATTGTCAAAATGGTAATACTCCCTAGAGCTCTGTACAGATTCAATGCAGTCCCTATGGAGGATACCGATGACATTCTTCAAAGACATTGACCAAACGCTCCTGAAATTTGTATGGAACAATAAACCCCCAAGGATAGCTAAAGCAATCCTCGGGAAAAAAGAAGCGGGAGGCATCACCTTTCCCAACTTCAAACTGTACTACAAGGCAGTAGTAATTAAAACAGCATGGTATTGGAATAAAAACAGACCTGTGGACCTATGGAATAGAATTGAGTATCCTGACACCCAACCTCAAACACATGATCATTTAATCTTCGATAAAGGTGCAATGAGTCTAAAATGGAGTAAGGAAAGCCTCTTCAACAAGTGGTGTTGGGAAAACTGGGCAGCAACATGTAAAAAAAATGAATTTGGACCTGTGTCTAACACCATGCACAAAAATCAGATCAAAATGGATTAAAGATCTCAATATCAGACTTGAATCCATAAAGTACATTGAAGAAAATATAGGAAAAACCCTCCACGACATTGAAGCTAAAGGCATCTTCAAAGGTGAAACATCACTAACAAAGCAACTAGAAGAAAGGATAAACATATGGGACTACATGAAACTAAAAAGCTTCTGCACCTCAAAAGAAACAGTGACTAAGATACAAAAGCAGTCCACAGAATGGGAAAGAATATTCACCCAATACCCATCTGATAAGGGGTTAATATCCAGGATATATCAGGCACTGGTAGAACTTTACAAGAAGAAAGCAAACAACCCCATTAAAAAATGGGGAGAAGAAATGAACAGAAACTTCAGCAAGGAAGAAATTCGAATGGCCAAAAAACATATGAAAAAACGCTCATCATCACTAATCATCAGAGAGATGCAAATCAAAACAACAATGAGATACCACTTTACACCACAGAGACTGGCACATATTCAAAAGAGCAAGAACAACAAGTGCTGGCGTGGATGTGGGAAAAGGGGACACTCATCCATTGTTGGTGGGAATGCTGGCTGGTACAGCCTTTCTGGAAAAACAATATGGACTTTCCTCCAAAGACTAGAAATTGAACTCCCATTTGACCCAGCCATACCACTCCTGGGAATCTACTCTGGGAAACCAAAAATACGCAGCGGAAACACCATCCCTACTTTTATGTTCATAGCAGCATTATTCACAATAGCCAGAATCTGGAAGCAACCAGAGTGCCCGAGAATCGATGACTGGATAAAGAAGCTTTGGTACATCTACACAATGGAATACTATACAGCTGTTAGGAAAAATGAAGTTATAAAATTTGCCTATAAATGGATGGACATGGAGAAGATTATGTTGAGCGAAATTAGCCAGAAGGAGAGAGACAGATATAGAATGACTGCATTTATCTGCATAACATAAATATATATGTACATATTATGATACCAATATCCAAGGTCAAGTGAAGCATATATCAGGAGGTCTTGTCAAAGGTGGAAATTATCACAAACGTGTGGGAGTCAGAGTTTAGGTAAGACAGAAAATGGAACAGGGTGCTAACAATAGTCGAGGGTACTAATGCCAACCTAGAACTGAGCATTAAATAGAGGCAAAAGGATTCACATGACAACCTTTTAATGTATGTTCCTGTAATCCATAGTCTGGAGGAAGGAAAAGAGAAAGAGAGAAAGGGAAAGAAATAAAGAACCTGCCATGGAGCAGGGCTGGGGAAGGGGGGAGGGAACCGGGGATGTTGTTGGTGGGAGATGGGCACTGGTGGAGGGACGGGTGCTGAAACACTGTATGACCAAAACCCAAACATGAACTTTTTAATTGTATGTCTTTTTATTTGTATGGAGATGGGCACTGGTGGAGGGACGGGTGCTGAAACACTGTATGACCAAAACCCAAACATGAACTTTTTAATTGTATATCTTTTTATTTGTATATCTCACGGTGGTATAATAAAATACTTAAACAAATGATGGTGAGAAAGTGTCTTTTCCTGTGAATAGAGCATTGGGAAAAATTAGTTTTGCAAATTATTAAATTTTTGTGAGCACTGTTTTAGGAGTCTCGAAGTATTGAGCAGTGTAGCGCAAGTTTACTGGATTCCAATATCTCATCCTGTGAACAGAATGATTAGAAAAACAATTTTTCATTGATTTAGCAAACATTTTTGTAATGAGCACTGTGATCAGAGTCCAAAGCCTCCAGCAACATAGAAGAAATCTGCAGCAGCCAAGTTCTTTTCTGCAAATACCTGTGAGCAAAACATTAAAAAAAGGAAACTTTAACATTAGTCCTTGAAACATATTGACATTGAGCACTATATTCAGAGTCCACCCATTTTTCCACCCTTTTTTTTGTAAGAAAGAAAATATTTAGGCTGTAAGGCAAGATATTAGACATGAACCATGATCACAGACTGCAAAACAAGATTATTATTAAAATGAACCAATCCAGGAAGTTTAAACAGCAACTTGCAATTTAAAATTTAAGACTTTATATTGAAAGAATTAGTTGTTTTCTGATTCTTGGAGAATTCCTAGTCTTAACAAGTCGCAGAGGAACCCAGAGTTTCTTGGCAGGGTTATCGTCTATAGAAATGAAAGCATAGCCTCTTCCCGAATGAGGAGGTGACCTGCAATCCATTTATCATCAATTTTCACCCATATAGGTGAATTGACTGTTTTTGAGTTTGCATATCTTCTTGAAAGTGACGTTCAGCCGCGGTATAGGGATCTCCTTGAGGTATATTTAAGAAGTTTAAGGTGAATAATGTTAAAGATAAAGAATCCATTGGAGGCATGCTTGTTTTTCGTTGCTTTAATAGCTGAGTTTTAAGCGCGTTCTGTGGGCACATTCAACTATTCCTTGTCCTTGTGGATTATATGGAATTCCTGTAATATGTTTGATCTGCCATTCCTCGCAAAAGGATTTGAAGGTTTTGCTGGTGTAAGCAGGACCATTATCTGTTTTTATGGTATGGGGGAATACCCATGACGGAGAAGCACTGGAGTAAAAATGAACAAACAGATTTAGCTCTTTCAGACGTCATAGGAACAGCCCATATGAACCGGGAATATGTATCGATGATCACATGAAGGAAAGGTTTGTTGGGAAATAAGTTAGTATGAGTTATATCCATCTGCCACAATTGGTTTGTCTGTAAACCTCGAGGATTTGCTCCTGCTACATGAGATGTACAATGTAAAGGAGCACAGACAGGACAGTTGAAGACAATTTGTCTAGCTTGTCTCCATGGGATGCCATGGTGTACATGAAGGCGGCGGGCATTTGTATGTAGAGTCTGGTGCTCTTCCTCAGCTGATTTAAATACTGGTGCTGCCAAGAGATCTGCTGCTTCGTTTCCTCAAACCATTGGCCGGGAAGTCGGCTGTGAGAACAGATGTGGAAGATGTATATAGGGAATGTTCTATTTCGGGAGGAGATCTTGTAGTTTATGGAGTAGCTCCTGAATTATAGGATTATGGGCATTTAAAGAAGCAGTGACAATTCCAGGAAATAAACCAACTACATATGCAGAATCACTCACCACATTACATGGGCCAGATACATGGGATAGTAAATGTATCAGGGTGGCGAGTTTCACTTGTTGGGCAGATTTATAATTTGTATGTACAGTAGTGGTCAACGAAGGACCTGTAATTCCACCCCTTCCTGATGAGGAGCCATCAATATAATACACTGGAGCATCAGGAATGGGAGAGGAGCGGACAATGGTGGAAATTACAAAAGGTGTCCTTTTTCAGAAATTCCCAGGTTTTTCCAGCTGGGTAATGATAAGATATTTCTCCTGAAAAATCTGCTAAAGCTCTCTGAAGGATTTCACTGAGTGGTAAAACAGCTTCAATTTCTTTTTTAGGGTCAGGTAGTACAATTACATGGGGATCATGTCCAAGTAATACTTGGGTTCTTGATCTTCCCTTAATTATAAGGTTAGCTATCATCTCAAGGTAAGGTGTAGCAGTGCGATTCTGCTTGTTATGTAAGTAAACCCATTCTAACAGTCCAGATAATTGGGCTATAGCAGCAGTTGGAGACTCGGGAGTGTTAAAGACCAAGAACCATACCTTTTCTCCGGGATTAAATCTGGAGAGGTAAGATTTTTGAAGCTGATCCATGAAAAAATCTAATTCCTTCTGAGCTTTAGGAGTTAGCTGCCTTGGGCTATTTAAAGCAGGATCACCTTCAAGGGTGTGGAACAGGTTACTGAGCTCACAGTTAGGAATACCAAGGGAGGGGCACACCCAGTTGATATCCCCCAGCAGTTTTTGAAAATCATTCAAGGTTTTGAGCCCTTTCTGACTAATGGAAATTTTTTGAGGACACTGTAGTGCGGTCAAGAGCATAGCCCAAATATTCATATGGAGGCTGCATCTGAATTTTTTTCGGAGCTACTTGTAAGCCAGCCTCTGGTAAAACTGTCATTACATCATTATATAAATTCTGGAGATCTCTGGAATTATCACAAGCTAGCAGGATATCATCCATGTAGTGGATGATGTATGCGCCAGGAAATTTAGCACGAATGGGTCGCAAAACCTCATCAACAAAGTGTTGACACATCGTAGGTGAATTAGTCATCCCTTGGGGCAATACTGTCCACTGAAACCTACGTAAAGGACCTTTATGATTAATGGAAGGGACTGAAAATGCAAACCTTTTCCGATCATCTGGGTGGATAGGTATGCTGTAAAAGCAGTCTTTTAAATCTATGATAATTAGCGGCCAATCTTTAGGAATAGCTGCTGGAGAGGGAGCCCAGGTTGTAGGGCTCCCCATGGGGACCATAGTAGAATTTACATTCCTTAAGTCAATCAGCAAACGCCATTTGCCTGATTTTTTCTGTATTACAAAAACAGGAGAATTCCATTCTGAAAACGTTTCCTCAATATGTCCTAATTTCAGCTGTTCTTCCACTAGATTCGTTAGCGCCTCTAACTTTTTTGGTATTGAGGGGCCACTGTGGTGTCCATATAGGTTTGTCAGACTTCCACTGAATATGGATAGGTGGTGGGCGCTTAACCACAGCGGCCCCAATTAAAAAGGGTTACTCCCGGTGTTAGGCTTATTATGGAGAGCTGGAATTGGTGCTCGACGGGGGAATTGGACGAGGTATGTGGATTACTGCCCCCCCACTGCTCCAGCATGTCTCGACCCCATAAAGTTAAAGGCATAGGGGCTATATAAGGCTGGACCATGGCTACATTCCCTTCAGGGCCAATACACGGCAGCCACCTCGCACTCTGTCGGAGAAGAGAGGAGGAGATATTGCCTACCCCGCTCAGGCTATGGGACACTTTCTTTAGGGCCCAGTTAGAGGGCCAATACTTGGTGGAGATTATGGATATGTCTGCCCCTGTATCCAACATGCCTTTGAATTTCCTTTTATAAATTTCGATGGGTATAACCGGCCGCTTGGCCTGAGAAATTCTGGCAGTGTACCCAACTAGATAGTTAGCAGGTGGCTGGTGGGCTTGGTTCTGTGTGGCTGTATAACCAACAATGAAGTTGGCAGAATGGTTGGTACTGTTTAAGCCACCAGTTGTAGGGTGTTGGACTGACTACACGGATCCTCAAAAAATAATAATAGTTTAGCAAGTGGTTCCCCTTTTTTAAAAGTCCATTTAGTTGGCACAGATATTGACAGTATTATCTCTCCATGAGATTCAGGATCCAGAAGTCCGAAATGCACCATAATTCCCTTAAATTTCAGCCAATCGCTCCCCTGAATTAAACCCATACTACCTGGGGAGCAGGTCCTTTTATCCCTGTTTTTAGCATGTAGGGGTCTTGACTTGGGTATATTGTGACAGTCTTAGGGCAGAGAATGTCGAGACTGCCATTGCCTGATGGGGTAGGCCAGAGAGCATTTATTGACTGTAATTCTGTGGATTCTGATTCGGAGGATACTGGGCAGGTGGAATGAAGGAGAGTGCCCCTGGATTCAGCTGGGCCTGGGGCTGGCCCCGCACCCAGTTTCCCGCATTAGGGGAGGCATAGATGTTATTTGAGCCTGCGGAGCTTGTGGAACCTGGGAGGGGGTCCATGTAACATTTCCCATAAAGGGATTATTAGAATGTTGCCCTGTATTGATAGTTTTAGAAGATGGGCAATCTCTACGGGTGTGTCCCTTCTCTCCACAGCTAAAGCAGGTTATCTGTCCAGATGAAGCCTGAGGCTGACTTCGCCTCCAAGACCGACAGTCTCTGGCCCAATGTTTTCCTTTTCTGCACCTTGGGCATGGTCCAGGTGGGGCCCTCCGAGGGGTGGAGTTGTGATTATTAGAATAGTTTCTCCGATTATTGTTTATCCTTTGACGTTTATTGTTTCTCCCCCTAAAGCTGTTTGACATTTCATCCCTCTCCTGATCCTCCTGCTGTATGGGATAAGCCTCTATATCATTCTGTGTCCTATGGGAGGTTAAACCGACATTTCTACAGGCCTTTAGATACCCCATGAGGTCTTCCTTTTCCTTAATACTATATAGTAATGCTCGACATTTTTGATTAGCATTCTCATATGCTAAGTTTCATTTAGGACTTCTTGAGTGGTTGGGTCTTGAACCTGTCTTTGGATTGTTTCACATAATCTCCCAACAAAATCAAAGTATGGTTCATCACGACCCTGGTAAATTTTTCGTATAGCTACCTAGAAATTCTGGGTCGGAACCTACTTTTTCCCACGCTCTTAATGCTGTCTCCCGAACAAATTTTAAAATAGGTTCAGGTAATGTCGCTTGTTTTGCTTTCTTTTGCCATTCACCTTCACCTTTTAGCATGGCAAAAGTTATAGTATGGCCTGATTCCTTTTCTCTTAAAGTGTCAATATTCCGGTTAACCCCATCTGCATACCACATTTGCCATTGCATGTACTGTGATTTGTTTAGACAAGTATGGGCTACCATTTCAAAGTCTGCCAATACCCACTGACTATTTTCGCTCCAATCAGCTAAATATTTTAAAGTATAAGGACTTGATATTCCAAACCTGTCGCAAGCCTTCCTAAACGGGGTTATTGACTCAATTTTTTAAGTCTTCATGAATCGGTTTTACTTTATCTTTAGATTGGTCATGAGAAAGATTGCTGCGCTTTGCTCTTTGATTCGAGCTAACCTGTTCCTCCCATTCTTCCTCATCAGAGCTTGTAGTATCTGGCAGAGGAACATCTACCCCATTGAGGGTATTAACTCTGGGGAGATTTTCAGCTTGGGAATTTGCCTCCTCTGGGTTTTCCTGTTCCTCCTCTAAGTTATCAGCCACATTAGAATTCTTTTTAGATTTTTTTTGCTGGGAATGTATACACCTTTTTCAAGTCTACAGCCTTGGGCGTGTTTGTGAACGGCTTTTAGTTGGTTCACGCCTCAGTATTGGGTATGCGCTAGGTCCTGATTGATAAGTTATGAAATCAGAAATCTCCCTGTGTAACACATCCATTTCTTGGTTTAAGTTTTCAAGTTTCCTATATATTTCTTCCTTTTGTTCTTTCAATCTTATGTGTAACTTCCAAACCTCCTCTTTCTGTCCATCTATTCTATCTCTCTGTTTGTCAATTTCTTCCTCTAAGATAGTGCTGATTTTATTGATATCCTTCTTCTGCTCTTCAAACTTTACTTCAAATTTTAAATCCTGTTTAATAATTTTACTTTCCTGTTCTTCTAATTTTTCTTTGAATTTTAAATCCTGTTCTTCTAATTTTTTCTTTGAATTTTAAATCCTGTTCTTCTAATTTTTCTTTGAATTTTAAATCCTGTTCTTCTAATTTTTCTTTGAATTTTAAATCCTGTTCTTCTAATTTTTCTTTGAATTTTAAATCCTGTTCTTCTAATTTTTCTTTGAATTTTAAATCCTGTTCTTCTAATTTTTCTTTGAATTTTAAATCCTGTTCTTCTAATTTTTCTTTGCATTTTAAATCCTGTTTAATGATTTTACTTTCCTGTTCTTCTAATTTCTTTTCAAATTTTAAACTCTGTTTAATAATTCTGTCCTCAAGCTTTAAGACCAGTCTACCTATAGTTTTATGATCCTCACTTATTTCTTTAATCGCTGAGTAAACCTCGTCCCTTAAGATTGCATTCAATTTATTACTTTCTTCCCTCTCTCTATTAAACATTTTCCTTACACAAAGGTACAGTTTAAAAATCGCAAGGACCCAGATGATTTGTGAAAAGATAGAGTAGTTCTCAGAAAGGAACTTTATAGACTGGGCTATGTATGGTTCTGAGCCAATAAAAGATACAATGTATCTATACCATGTATCTATACAATGTATCTATACCTCGCCAGCTTCGGAGGTAGAAGGGAACTCTCTTCCCGGCACTGTTGGGGACCCGGCGGGCGCCCGACATTTGGCGTCCCTGGCGTGGGCACCACGAACATCGAACATCGTCTGGTCTAATTATCATCGGACAGAGATCATCTGCCTCCGAACCGTGAGTAAAATGATGGATTGTTTTGTTTGCTTGGAAGCAAACAGCATTTCTCTCCGGTCTAATTACTTAGGTGTCCTGCGTGGCCAGGCTAATATGCTGGTAAGATCTAGCTAGTCCCACGATGATTGTGGTAGCATGGGAGAATATTTATACCAGCTAGTACAGCATACATGGTCGGATAAACTGCCACATTTAGACTACCCCCCTTATCTACGGAGTGATTTGTGGGAGGCAATCCAGAGCAGATGCAGCGGCCCTTAGGAGTCCTGCAACAGTCTGCTATGGGCTACTGAATCTCAAATTCCTTCTCCCTAAAGCAAGGAAGATTTTTGTCTTCTCTGCTTACCTCAGAGAAGAAGTGAATTACGTAAGAAATATCAGGGTGACAGAGAAAGCTTGGACATCATGGGGTATATATATATATATATATATATATATATATATATATATATATGGCCATGCTCCCAGGTGCATACGCACACACACACACACACACACACACACACACACACACACACATATATATATATATATATATATATATATATATATATATATATATATGACTGGAATGGAATTGTCCTGGAATTGCTTGACCCCCTGAGCACTATAGGTGGCATGGTGACCCCGGTGGCCCCTGACACCACTGGGATGGAGCAAACTGCATTTCCGGCCCCAGCGTTGCAACACTCTGCCTGTTAGGTATCATATCCTGGGGAGTGTTTCCTGACCACTGGAACAAGGTCACCATTCAATGAATGCATCCGAGAACTTTTATGACTGGGTTGTGTGGTTTTTGCCCCAGTGTACAAACCCAGGGAATGCACAGGGCCTCAGTGAGGCTGGTATAAAACCAGCACTTCCATCATTTTTCAGATTTAAGGAAAAGAAACCTGGGATAAGAAGTAGGAAAGATAGTACCATGAGTAGGGTGCTTGTCTTGCGCATGGCCGAGCCCTCTCGAATCCAGGCACTGCAGAGAGTCCCTGAACAGATGCGAGTTCTGAGCACAGAGCCAAGGGTAAGCTATGAGTTTACCTGAAAACCAACAACCAGTCAAGCAAAAAGGAAGCCAGCAAGAAATCGGGCTGGCAGAAGACATGATTCCGTAGCATCTGCCCCGCGTTAGTCCTGTCCCAGACTCTTGAGAGCCTTCCAGGTCGCCTAAACAGCATCTTCTCCAGCCAGACAGACCCACAGGATGTCAGCCAAGCCCTAGTTCTGTTCAGGGGCCCACAGTCCACATCTGAGACTCTTCCACTCTCTATATTCTCTTTCCTGGTCTCTTTTCTGTGACACTTGTCATTATTTTCCACCCCCTTATGACAAAATTTCCCCATCCTCAACTCCGGCTTCTTATAGTAAAACACACACCTACTGAAAGGGTCAGGGGGTCAGGCCCTGTGCCCCACAATCTCAGCGAACCTTCAATGGTCTTATGTGAGCTTCAATAGAGGAGGGACCTGTGTAGATGCCCCCTGCCCCAAATGTGGTCTGGTTCCCTGACATTACTGATGGGCACCTGAGCCATGTATGGGCAGTCCCAAGTTCCTTCCGGAGACGTTGGTGGAGGCTATTTTGATCGAAGTGTCCAAGGAAGTAGAAAACATGGACTGTTAAGAGACAGAGAAGGAAGGAGAGACGCAGAGAGACCCAGGGGAGGAGGGGTGAGTAACCCTGTCGGGCGGGCCACAGAATGAGGAGAGCTAAACCAGGTCCTTGGGACATTCGAATTCTTTGCTTCAATTCTTTCAAGGCTTTCTTCTATTTTTATGCCCTTGGGTACTATGATCCACTTCCCTGTTGAACCAAATAGCCACCCCCCCACTCTGCTTCTCTCTGTCTGTCTGTCTGTCTGTCTCTCTCTCTCTTTCTCTGTCCTTTTCCATTCCCCTTCTTTGAGTTTTTGTGAGAGTTTGTTTCTACTGATAATCACAAATCCTGTTGATAAGACCGCTATATTCCAGCATACTTGAGCCGGTTGGCATCCCAGATGGACAAGGTTCTCTGCCGTGCCAATGTTCTCTGAGGTGGAGGGCGTGCTTGCATTCTATGGGACATCTGTCAAGGTTTTACACACATGTGCTTGCATCCTATGGGACACTTGTCACGGTTTTGCACCATGTGCTTCCTTCCCATCATACTCCCAGGAAGGGGTACTGATAGTGTCAGTGCCATTGGCAGGGGAGGGAGTCAGGCACGGAGGTTGGGAGTTGTGTGTTCCAGATCACAGAGCGTGGATGGTCGGGGCCAGGCTGGACCCCAGGCAGCGTATTCCACTTCCCCAGGCTCTGGAAAACTACGTGTGTCAGTGTTGTGTTACACTGCTGGTTCAGGCGCAGCGTGCTGGGCCAAGAAGATTCCAGAGTGTGTTGAGTTGTACAGCGAGTCCTTTGAGGTGGGGGATAAGCCCTTGAGGGTCCCCAATCACTTCATTTATTTCTATCTAATGTAGAAATTGGTTCTTGATTTGGAATTTTTTGGCTTTTTGGGGTCATACCTGGCAGTGCTCAGGGCTTCCTCCTGGCTTGGTGCTCAAGCGTCACTCCTTGGTCTCACTCGGAACCCTAAACGGTGTCAGAGATGGACCTGGGTCAGCTGTGTGCAAGGCAAGTGCCTAAACCGCTGTATAATCTCTCTGACTCGAGGATTAAAGGTTTGGGGGGGTGGGGGGGAAGCCATCCCTCCCAAAAACTACCCCTGTATCCGGTTTTGGTTTCACTCTGCTTCAGGGCCCGAGGCCAGGCTAGGAATTGAGAGGTATTGAGAGAGGAACCGTCATACAGAGATGGAGTTCAAGAGACATTCAACTTGGGCTATCCTGAGTAACAAGAGCTCTAGACCAGGTGGAGAGGGCAGGAGTCTCATCCGCACAGAGTTTAGGGCCCGGACTATGCCATACCCTGGAGGCTGCCTCACTCACCCGTGCCTGTGCTAGCCTTGGCAGAGACGGCCAACCCTCTGCCAGAAACATCCTGGCAGAGAGAAGCGTCACTTTTTCTTTTAATGACTCCCAGCCTCTCGCAGGATGGTGGTAGTGTGTATGTGTGTGTGTGTGTTGGGGGGGGGGCAGTTAGCAGATTCTCCTTAATCTTTCCTATGTGTTCTGCCTGTCCCATATTTTCATCTTTCAGGGAGAGAAAGCATCCACTGTACCATCCTCCTGTTTTCTCACATTTAAGCATTAATCATTTACTGGGGGCTTGCAGAGGGGAAAATTGGGTAACCCTTCCGGTCTGATTTCAATGCTTTCCATGCATTAAGGTTTAGAAACTTTTTTTTTCTTTCTTTTTTTTCTTTTTTTAAGATAGGGCAGAGAAATAGAGGTTTGCCCTTAATTGCCAATGCCTTTATTTCTGAAAAGTAGACGTTTCTTATTGGTCTCTCAGGGAGGGAGAGCGTTTTCTCCTCTCTGACAGTTGTTTCAAAAAATTGGGTGTAAGAATCAATCCATGGAGAGGGCGGATGGGAATTTTGATGGGATAGGGCCTTCACACTGTTAATTTACAGAGGAAAAAAAATATGATTTGGGGAAGCTGAGGACAGCGGGAAAAGAAATCCTCTTCAAACTTTCTTAATTTGCAGAGGCAGTTGGTCAGATTTTTACCAAATCTGAAATTTCTGCATGTCGAACAGAAATAACGCCCATTCCCCACGTTGTCACATCCGCACAGTGTCTCAAAGTTTGCTTTTTTAAAAATCAACTCAACGGGGGCGGGGAGTAGCTTAGGGAGGTAGGGTGCAGCCTTCCTGAACCTCCCTCCACCCTGGTCTTCCCTATAGCCTGTGTCCGAACTTTCATTCTTACAATAAACATGTTCTTAAGAACAAAAAAAGAACGGAGGCAGAGAGAGAAACACTTTCTTCTTCCCGCCTGTCACGGAAAAGCAGCTCCTCAAATATTTATCTTAAACATCAGTCTGATTTGGGTGAGGGGTGCTGAATAGGGGCCCCCCTTGTCTGACAGCTCCCCAAACTTTTATTTTTAAATTGCATTAGAATTTGTGTGTGTGTGGTGGGGGAGGCCACACTAGGGCTGGCTTCGTTAACCCTGGAGAGTCCATCAGGCCCGCTCTGCAAACTTTATTTTAAAAATCCATCTGATTTTCGTTCTGGGGGTGGGTGTGCGTGCGGGGGGTGCAGGAGAGTTCCCGTTAACCCCTCGCGTTCCACCCAGAGGTGGCTCCCCAAACTTTTCACCCCCCAGCCCACCCCCAGCAACGTGACCATGACCTTTCCGAAAGGGGCTGCCCAAGTCGGGGGTGGGGGTACGGGGGGCGGGCCGGGGGGGCGGGGGGGGGAGGGCAGGGCGCGGCGCGGGAAAGTTTGGGGGCGTCTGCGCCGCGGCCCGGGGGTGCTGGCGCGCCGGGGGCCCGGCCGGCTTTGTGTGCGGCGCGGAGGCCGGCGGCGCCCAGGCCGAGGCCGAGGCCGGAGCTCGCGGGCCGCGCGCGGCGAGGCCGGCCCGGGGGGCGGGCAGGGCGGCGGCGGGGGGCGGCGGCGGCGGCGGCCCCGCGAGGGGCGGCTCGGCGGCGGCGGCGGCGGCGGCGGCGGCCGGTGCGGGCCGGGGTGGGGCGAGGGCCGGGCGCCCCCCCCCGCGCGCCCCCCGCGCCCCCGCCCCCCGGCTGGAGCGGGGCGGGCGGAGGAGGGAGCGGCGGCGGCGGCGGCGGCGGCATTGTGCGCGCACCAGCACAGCCCGGCCCGGGAGGAGCAGGACGCGCCGGGGCCGCCTCCTCCCGCACAGACCCATGAACCAGCCGGGCGGCGCGGCGGCTCCCGCAGGTACGACGGGGGCCGGGGGCAGGCACCGCGCGGGGGCCCGGGGGCCGGGGCCCGGGGCGCTGCGCCACTTCATTGCAAGATTTGCAGCATGCAAAGTGCCCGGGCACGTTTGCGGGGCTTTTTTGTAGGGCGCCCACGGGAGGCTCGGGGGTCCGGAGAGCAACCCCCTTCCCAACCTTGGGCGGTGCGGGGTGTAGGGAGGGTGGGGGGTGACCCCGGGGTCTTTTACGAGCCCTGGCCCCGCGCCCCCTCCAGCCCCGGGCTCGGACCGGAGCCCAGAAAACAAAGCGGCGAGAGAACAGAGCAGCCATTTCAGTCTGGACAATTCACATTTTGCAAAAATGCAACCCCTGGCAGCTCTTCCCCGCCCTCCCGAAATTTGCAATTTCTCCCTGACCCCGTCGCTACTCGGGGGTCCCCTAATGACCTCCCCTCCGGGAGGTCTTTCCTCTCTGTTCCCCCTCATCTTTGCAACAATCTTTTTTTTTTTTTTTTTAGGCCCTATTTCCCTTTCTCAATTTTTTTTTCTAATTTTTTTCTTCAAACGGTAGTTTTTTCCCATTAAAACGACGCCACCTAGAGGATACTATTTTGTAAATAAAAAGAAATTAAAATTGAAAAGAAATAATTTTTATTTCTTATTTTTTAAAAAAGTTTGCACTGTAAGATAGTAAAGGGAAGAGATTTTTTTTTTTTTTCTGGAGGTGAAAATTTTCACTTTGATCTTTCCAGGAACATGGAGACAATTTTGATTTCCGAAGCTAAATCCAGATAATATGTAAATGAAAATTAAGCTAGAATTTGAATGAATTCAGTTTTTTAAGGGGAGAAAGCAAAAAATGTTCCAAAAACCAAAGTCAGCTTGGTTTCCCAACTCATTTTAGTTTGAGAAAAAAACTAATTGAGATGAGAAAAGGAGGGAAATGGTTGAGTTTAGGCAAAACTGAGAGAATTGGCTTTATGAAGCAATTAGAAATTGTACTTCATTGCAATTTGGAACTTGTTTAGCTCAGTGGGCAAAAAAAGACTAATTTCAACATTTGGCACTATTTAAAGTTTTTCTATTTCCAAGAAGGAGGATTTAAAAAGAGAAAATAGATTCTTAAAATATTGGCTTTGGACACACCCAAATTTGTGTGTGTGTTTTTTTTTTAAATTTGCATTTACATTTTACTGCATTTAAACCCTAAGGTTCTAAAGAAAAATAGAAACTGGAAAAGTTAGAGTGAAACCTTGTCTTTTTTTCTCTGCGTTTGTTGGGTTTTGTGTCTTTTTTTTTTGATGGAATAATTAAGACTGTTTTCTGATTTTGTTTCCTCAGAGGTCTAGGCATTTCTTTTTTGTTGTTGTTGTTTCACCCAGAAAATATGAAGAACCCTTTTTGAGCAATATTCTGTAGGGAAAAAATGGAAATTTATTGCATTATACAAACTGAGTAACCCACAGATTTGTAGGAGAGACCGCCATTAAAATAAGATATGCATAATTAACATTATTATGAAAAAAACTAACAGTAGATTCACAGAAGCTCATTTTTTATGACATGCAACTGAATCTGGTAATAAAGACAAGGTTTGAGGAATCATTGGGAGAAAGAAATTTTTTCCTTCTCTACGCCTGTTCACTCTTTCAATTTGAAAAATTTATGATTTAAAAAAAATCCAGATTGGTTTTTCATTTCTCTGATTGTGATGTGAGATTGAAAATTTATTAACATTTGGTATAGTTCTTTTTTTTACAATTTTGATTACTTTCAAAGGGGGGAACATAGCTTTCATTATTTGGTGGGGGTGTCTGTGAATTTTTTTTTTAAGCACAAATTTTATTGACTAAACCAGAAGGAAAGAGAAGGGGGAAAAAGAGGGAAAGGCATCCTACTCTTCTTCCCTAGTGGAACACTCACTTTGAAGAAATGGGGATAAAACATCAATTCAGCTGATTCTGGCCTCAAAAATTTAATTTCTTAAAGGAAAAAAATAAAAAGACAAACAAAAGCTTAAACCAAAGGCAGTTGTCTCTGGAAGATGAAAGCCTGTATGCAAACAGTATTTGATGTAGTTTTTTGGCCTTAAGATGAATCAGATGAAAGTGAAACAAACAAAAAAAATCCCTCCCCCTCCCCTGGCAAATATTGACTGAATTGAAATTTAATTTAACAGATGAGAATAAGGTACCCACCCAAAGTGGAAGGTTTATATTTATGACACATTAGCTGCTGAATGAACATGTTGGGAATTTTAAATTTAAAAAAAAAATTTTTTTCCGGCAGTTTTGTTGGGAACTGCAAAGGTAAGATCACGATGAGGTTGTTGGTTGGAACCCACATAGGGTCGCCAAGGAAACTTGTGCCCGCTTTGCTAGGCTCCAAATGATCTTGGACGAAATGGTGCCCCCAACTCTTGGCTTGATTGCCAACTCCATTTTGTGGGCATTCAAATTTCTAAGGGGAGGTACATTTTGTGAAATCTATTTGACAATGGCAGAAATCCCACACTTCCCAACATGGCCATTGCATTTAGGACATTTTATTTTTTTAGTAACACAATCCGTCAGGGCTGACTGGCTGCATTCTGACATCTTCGGAATGAGATTTTTTTTTTTAATAGCATAATTAAAAAAATTTTTTTTTCCTCTTGAATTATTTAGGCCAATGCCTTAAGATGGTCCAAGAATTTATCATTTGTAAGGACTCAGGAGGTCTCCCGAGACAGTGGGCCTGAGTTTTATGCAGGTGATGGGGGAGAAACCTGGACTTGTGAGGGGGTAGCTGAGCACCCTTCTGGAACACCTGCAAGATACCCCAAATAGTAATAAAGTCAGGATGGTAGATAACAGGTTATTGCTGGTGCAAAAATACAAACTTCCCTGCCCATTCTTTTTGTCCTGGAGGGCCTGACACAGAGTTCTGAGTCCTTATTTCATGCTGCCGAAATTTTGGTTGGGTTCAACGAGAAGTCCTTGGAAGAAATGGAAAATCATTTCTGCCTCGATGATCCCGCTGGGCCCCAAGGGGGGAAAATCGGTCATGGCAATCATGTTTGTTGGAAAGGAAACGGAAATAGAGGTGCACGATGGTTCTGGGGGGCAGGCGAGGGCAGCTTTTGGTTTCTCTTGGTGTCTACCCAAGTCTGAAGGTCTCACCTGCGTCTCAGGCACTGAGACCAGAAGTGGCTCCATGAGCTGCTTTTTAGCTTGCCTGTTTCTGCTCGCCACGCTGGCCCACACCCGGTATTGGCTGATTTTTGTGGCATTTTGGTTTGGTTCGGTTTACATGGAGTAATAAGACTTTTCGCCATACTCCCTTACAACATTGGGTGAAGAAAAAAATCTAGCAAATTGGACTCGAGGGGTGGTAATTTGATGATGGGTTGAGTTATTTTGGTGAAAGGTCATCATTTATACAGTTACACAGTGGAGACTCTTCTTACTTAATGTTTTGCTTTTCTACTTTAGGAGGATTTTTTTTTTTCTAATAAGATTTGTAATTTCAAGGGCCAGCTTTATAGCCTGACTTTGGACCAAGCTTGGGGGGGAAAAAAAAGGATTTGCTTATACTTTCAGCCCTGCACAGAGGTGAACTCAAACAAGGCCTCTTGCTTTGCAGAAGGAAGGCAACAGAGATGTCTGGTCAGTGTGTGGCTGACCACTCCCTGGGCCTAGGAAGTAAATAGCCAACAGCCAATGGTTTGTTTCATCTGGGTCCCTGAGGTTAAGCCTCGCCCGCCTCCCCTTCCCCACTTGTCATACCCTGTTTCCTCTCTCCTACCTTTGACTTTGCTCTTCTACGGCTTCCTGTGACCCCCCCAGCTCTTGTCCTCCCCCCCGTGGTGTGACAAAACCCGTCCTTGCCATCTGGCTCTGGAATGTTCAAACTGACTTTTCATGGTCATGGGTGGAATTTTGAGTTTTACATGTTTCTGTCTGCATGGCAGAGCCTGGCAAGCTACCGTGTTGTATTTGATATGCCAAATACCAGTAACAATTATAGACCTCATTCTGGAATGGATTGAGGCTCTTTATGCTCCTGGAGCAAGCAGATGCCCTTGGGCTCTACTAGCATGAGACAGGACATATGGAGATGTTACTGGAACCCGCTCAAGCAAATCGATGATGAACGGGAAGACAGCGACAGTGATGTTTCTGTAATTGTTTTGTGTGTCAGAGGTGCTATAGATAGATTGGGTCTTGGGGGTGGGGAATGTCACAGGAGCTCTGCGTCTCTTGGGGTCTTACAGTATGATTTTGGCTAGATCTTGGTTATGAAATGGGAGCTTTGGGTCAGAACACGGCTTGGTCAGCGGGTGTCTAGCTTGATTCTTGACGGCCAATGATTTATTTACTGGAACTTCCCAGGTCAGTGTATGGAAGGGATGTTGAGGTCACATCTGGGTGCCCAGATTCTGCAGGCAGGGGTGCTGTGGTCAAACAGCAGTACCAGTGCCAGCGTACGGAGGGCACCGCTCATTCACCACACCCTGGCAAAGCTGGGAAGGAAGCATGGCCTGTTTGTGGATGGTCGAATCAATGTCTTTCATCACAATTAGCATTTAGCAACCAGGAATAGAGTCAGAAAATGGCAGTGTTTTAAAGGTAAGGCGGGGCTTGTGATGTGACTTTGATTTCTATTGGCCCGTGTCTGTGCATGGTCAGAGCTGTCATTCCTACCATGACCCCTGGTCCCAGGAGATGGGAAGGACCAGTCCTTCGGGAGATGCAGCTGCGTCCTAAGTTGATCTTGATTCTCATACCGCAGTTCTTTTCCCTCAGGTTCTCCCATTTTAATGGGAACCTTTGGGGGGGGGAGTGTCCTGGGTGCCACCTAGTTGAGCTTGTCATGGGGCCAACTGTAAAGAAACCTGAGCTTCGTGGCAGCCAGGCGTGAGCATTCGTGGCCACGGATCTGTAGGAAGGTCCAGTGTTGGGAGAAAGGCAGAGATGGGCAGGCTCCCCTGCTGCAGTGGGCTGTTAAATGCCGGGGGTCACTTGGTGCTTCTCCTTCTCTTGGTGGCAGAGAGAACGCCAAAGTTACTTTTATTCCTCACTTTCATTTCAGATGGTCTGGGGCAGTGGCGGTGGTGTGTGCATGTGTTTCTGGTTAGCGTTCCTATTTCTTTTTTATATTTATATTGTATTCAGCCACCGTGAGTGTCTATGTATTTGTGTGTTTGAACTTCCTTAAAAGTCCTTAAAAATCAGGTTTCCCCGTTCCCGGAATGTCACCGCCTCATCTGTTGCACATGTTGGACCGGTGCTCGTCCCACAGGGACAGGCTTCAAGCTGGACATGGAAGCCCTTTCTGTACCTTTTCTAGTAACGCTCTAAGAAAAGAAGAAGAAATGGGTGAAATTCATTGTGATAATACAGTTAGTGCCAGATATCCCCCATTAGGATTTGTTACCCTCCCATCCAGCTCTGAGTACACACAGTGGTGGCTTGTGAGTTTTTGCTGTGTGTGGGGGAGGTATTGAAATGTTTCAAACCTGGAAGAGCGTGTGTGTTTTCACTCACATCCCCAGCTTGAGGGAGGATCCCCAGGGCAGCAGTCACCAGTGGCTGGTGCTTCCTCATTGGTCTGCATAGAGCCAGATCCATGTCCATTCAGACTGGTCATCCCTGGGTGGCCCCGGCCAGCCTGCTGGAGGCAGCATGTCTTTCCAATCTCTTGCCTTTGTGGGATTCTGCCCTGAGCTCGAGCGGCCGGGAGGCCTTTTGACTCCTTTCGGAGTGGTGATCCGTTTAGCCCCTCCTGACTTAGGTGCTGCTTCCCTCCCTTTATGTGTCCCACAGCTGACTGCCAGGGGCAGCCTAGAATTCTGATAAAAATGACTCATGAACCTCAGGAGTCTGGGCTGGTGGCTCTCAGCCTGTGTGCATGGAACTTGGGAAGTGTAAGTGATGAAAGTAAGTTTGAACTTGAGAAGTGCAAGTTGACGAAGGTGGGTTGGAACTTGGGCGGTGCAAATTGATGAAGGAGGGTTTGAACTTGGGTAGTGCAAGTTGATGAAGTTGAGTTGGAACTTGGGTAGTGCTAGTTGACGAAGGTGGGTTGGAACTTGGGCGGTGCAAGTTGATGAGGTGGGTTTTCAGTCTCCTAAACAAAGAAGACACGGAAGAGGGAAACTAAAGGGGAAACCAGGCAGTGGGTAGTGAGAACTGGGCTGGGGCCTGAGGTGAGGGAGATGGGGGCCAAAGGGGGCCTGCCAGTAAAGCCCCTTTTCTGAACTGAACTGAATCTCTCCCAGCTCGACCCTCCTTTCCACACAGAAACTGTCCCTGCCATGTGCCTACCTGGGTACCTAGAACACTGGATTTGGATTTGCTGGACCAGAGTTTGAATTGCAGCCTCGCTGCTGGGAAAATCATGTCTAGGTAGATAATCGCAGCTTCTGCCCCTGGTACGAGGGGGCTATTCTTGTCCGCCGAATATGTATCTGACCATGAAATGAGATGGCCTGGGTGGAACCCCCCGCCTGGCCTTCAGCAGGGGGTCCTACAAAGGCCGGTCATATGTGTTAGATGACTGTTGGTCCATGAGTCTTTGAGGGTGATGGAGGCCCTCTGACAAGTAGTTCTGGAAACTTAGTGGTTTGTGTGTAGTGAGGGAAGAGTGGGAAATGCACCATTGGGAAAGGGGGCAGAGGCGCTGCTACAATGACACCCTTGCATGCGGTTCATGCTTCATTCAAGGGTGCCCTTGCTCCTATGGGTGAAGCTTGATGTATCCCAGTCTTTAGGAAGGGGGCGTCCCTTTATCCCAGGAGAACCTTGCATGGTGGTTCTGCTGCTCACTCTGGGGGGCTCCTGTTTGCACACACCTTCCCTCTGCTTCCCAGGAAACTACATTTCCTCAAGACCTGCTCCTCTTTTCTGCACAATACCCCGAGCCTCCCTGCAGTGTGTTGCTCCTGTTCTCAGTCCTTCCTGACCAGTGCGGCCCCACCAAGAATGGGGGGGTGTTTTTAAGGCCGTTTCTCCAGCTGACTTGTGTCATCTCTAACTCACACTCACTCTGGCACTGAGCAGGGGCTAGTCCTGTGTTGACAATTTCACTGGACTTTTGGAAATGCGCTCCACAGGGGTTTGGTGCTCTGGCCGCTTATAATCAGGCGTGCTCGCCCACTTCCTTAGAGCTGGTCCCACATCCCATGGATTAAGAAGCCCGAGCAGACTCCTTGGCAGGTGAAGTGTCCCTTTGGCTTTATAGATCTTGGAAAAATGGTTAGAAATTTTCCCATGCCTTTTCAGTCCTGTTCCCTTAGAAATAAGTGGAGGGAAATCTGCGGTCTCCACCCAGGTGACTGGTTTCGGTGGAAATGGGAGCAACCTAGAGGTGGGGGGAACATGGTGGTACCCAGTGTTTACTCTAGGTGCTGTTCTTCTTGGCTGGGTTCCTAGAATCTGACCACTGGGGCCTGTGTACTGACACGGCACCCCACCTCCCGTGCAATGGGAAGGCGGAAAATATGTGATTCCTTCTTTAACCAGAGCCCAGCATTGATCGAATTCTGGTTTGCAGATGGCAAAGGTTCAAGGCAGGTTTATGAGGAAGCCTGCTGTACCACCACACGGCACCTTTCTCACTCACCCTGGCTGTCGTCTCTATTTTGAGGGTTTGGGGTCTGGCCTAGAGGTGCTTAGCACCTATTCCTGGCTCTGTGTTTAGGAATGACTCCTGGTGGTGCTCTAGGGACCCATATATGGCGGCAGGGATTTGAACCTTGGTCCACTGATGCAAGGCAAAACCCTTAATTCCTGTTCTGTCTGTCCGCCCCGAGTACTTTTTTAATATGATGCCACTAGACCATTGGGTTTAACATGGGACAAGAAGCCAAGTTCTCTTTACACACACACACACACACACACACACACACACACGCACACACACACTCACTCACTCTCACAAACACACCTAGGAAGGTAGGTGGAGGACTTGTCCCCAACCTCAGTGAACAGGCCGAGGTGCAGTACACAGCTTGGACTCTCCTAGCTCTTCAGTTCATGCTTTCCCTACAGCACATTTGGGGCTGGAGTGATAGTACAGCAGGCAGAGTGTTTGCCTTGCATATGGGCAACCCGGATTTGATCCCATACAGTCCCCTGATAACCGCCAGGAGTGATTCCTGAGTACAGTCTGGAGTAACCCCTGAGCACTGCTGGGTGTGGGCCCAAAAAAGTGGGGACAAAAAAAAAGAAGAAGAATCCGATTAGTTAGTTTGATTTCGAGAAACAGCTCAAGGATTCTCGTCCCCAGCCCGTCCCTTCCTGCTATAATTAGCTCCCCTGGGTCATCAGCACGGCAGCCTAGATGACCTGTTTCTCTGCCTACTTCTAGCATGGTCAGGTTTCCAAGGGGAGATGGTGGTGGTGGGGATAGCGGCCTGGGCAGTGTCCCCCATGGCTGACTCCCACCTGGGGTGGATCACGAGGAAGAGGCACAGCTCCAGCCTGGGGACTTCTGGATGGTGACTGGGGTTTGTAGTGAGTTGCAGTTTCTAGATTCCAGGAACCCCAGTGAGTTCTTCAGTCCCATCGGCATCTGCATTTCTGCATCTGGGAAATAGGAGGGTAATAATATTTCATTGGGGTGAAGTGCACTTGGACATGGTTTCTGCTACACTCAAAAGTATGAGTTTTTTAATAACCTACATGAATTCCTCATCTCTTAGCACCAAATTTCCTATTAGATATATTGTGTAAAACCTCAGTCGCAGAGTGGGTGAATTGGTCCCTTGATTTTATTTTTCAGTGGGGGACTCCCATTGAAGTGCTCAGGAGGCCCCGAGGATCCCACTAAGTGATTCTTGGCCAGTTAGGCTGGAGTTCACCACCAGGGAATGCTCCTCAGCATCACACTGGCTGCCCTGGCAGAGCTGGACGGCCTCCAGCCCACACCTGGCCATGCTGGAGGGACCTTGTGGTTCCTGGGATTGAACTGGAATCAGCCACATGCTGGGACATGGGCCATAAGTCCTGGATTATCTCTCTGGCCCCGCTCCACACCACATTTGTTTTATTTGCCTTATGAAGCTTAAACAGTTTGGGAACCTTTGCAGGGGACTGTGCTCTCCTCTGCCATCCATGGGTTTAGTTTTGGGTGGGATGTGCCTGGCCCAGGTCTGCTACGTCTGGTGCTCTTGCTCTATTTGCTCATCTGTTAAGTGGGAGAGCAGCCCGCTCAGACCCACATTAGACTTCCCGCCAGACTCCCAGGAGTTAAGCACTCGAGTGCTTCCTTAACAGTGAAGACAAGAACCACAGTGTCTTTCATTTCTTAAAGAGGAGGAAGGAGGCCAACGTGAGGATGGCATCAGTTAGCCAAAAATGAGATAACCCATTTGGCTGACAGATCAGAAGGAGGCTTGTGTATCTACTCAGGAGAGTATAAGGGCATCTGGTGATGCTCAGCTTGCGAGCCAGCTCAAGAAACAACTGAAAACTTGCCTCCAAGTGAAGCCAGGTCTAGATCTGGGATGGGAGGGAAAAAATTGAAAGCCTTCCCCATCGTGGAAATGACGGCTGCCAGCCGGACGAGGCCACAAGTGTCTCTTGGCACATGTCCTCTGGCTACTGGTTCCCTGGGAACATCCAAAGACAGTAGCTAGTTTACTCTGAGTGATATTGTCCAAGACAGCGTGCCCAAGGGGCTGTGCCTTTCTGCGTGTCGGCTTGAACCCTCTGTATACAAACTCCCATTAGACCAACTGCTGATTTACAGAGCACTAGGGAGGGGATGTTTGTATCCAGTGCATGTTTGCATAGAATTTGTATTTTATTTTCAGCTCAGAGTTTTGCAAGCCAGGCCACTTGGAATACTCAGAGAGGAGAGAACACAGACATTTTTGGTTTGCTTTTTAAAAAATTTCATCAACTAGGGAAAAAAACCTGTAAGAACTTAAGAAGTATGTTTATGTGGGGCTTATTTGTTTGTGTGGGTGGTGGTCACACCCAGCAGTGCTCAGGGCTTACTTCTGGCTCTGAGCTCATTGGGCTGGCAGGACTCTGGATACCGTATGTGATTATGGGGATCCAGCCTTAGTTGACTGGGTGCAAAGAAAGCTCCCTACTGGCTATACTTGCCCTGTGGGTGTATGTGGGTGTTTCTTGGATGTTTTAGAGCAGAAACTGAAAGCGATCTGAAATAAAACTGAAGCTGGCCAAGAAGAGCCCAGGGAAGGGCTTTTGCCTAGGATTCTCCTAGGCTTGAGGGGGAATTAGTCGTGAGGTCTCTAGGACAAAAAGGTTCTGGGGTTGGAGTGATAGTCCAGTGGGTAGGGTGTATGCCTTGCACGCGACCGACCCGGATTCGATCCCGGCATCCCATATGGTCCCCTGAGCACCACCAGGAGTAATTCCTGAGTGCAGAGCGAGGGAGTAACCCCCTGAGCATTGCCAGGTGTGATCCAAAAAAGTAAAAAAAAAAAAGTTCTCAGAGGACATCCAAGCGGATGCCCTTGAGTGAATTAGGCATTGCTGGTTGTGTGTGTGTGTGTGTGTGTGTGTGTGTGTGTGTGTGTGTTGAGCAGTGGAAATGTAACCAAAACATACTTCCGCGCATCAGGTTTTAAGAATTAGTAGGAAAAACGAGATGGTGGAAGAGCTCAGTAATTATCTGTGAACAGGAATTACAGGTTAACATGATAGCGTGTTATATACTGGGCTAAATGGTATTATTAAGATGCATTTTACTTGTTTTTATGTTTTACAACTGGAAATGACTTCTGTGGAGGGTGTGACATTTCTTTTTAACCATGCTGACCCTAGTCCTCCCACTTCCTGCCTGGACATGACGGGTGGGGTGGGCTTGGCTGGCTCAGGATCACACAGAGGCTGTATCAGGTAACTGGACAGATTGTAGCTCTCAGAGGTTTGGCTTGAGGAGGGAGGGTAGTAGGGGGGGTAAATTGGAGGGGAGATGGGGATTTATGAGCAGGTGGGGTGTGTGATGACAGGGTAGAGGGGAGGCCGTGTTGGGGGTTCAGGGGTAAAAAATTCAAGTATTTCCCACTTTGCTGCTGGAATCCCTAAGCATTATTACATAGCAGGGAAGGAAGTTAAGCTAATGAGGCAAGTGATGACTCCCCACATGCTCAGAGAAGACTCCCAACAAGTGTTGCCCCCAAATCCCAGAGTCTGTTTAGGTTTTTGGGCTTTAGCCGAGGTCTCTTCTTGGTGGTCACTGTCCTTCCACCTCGGTGATGAATGGGAACTCAGGTCGCTTTAGGGATTGTGGATTTGGGGACTCGGACTGCTGGAAGCCTTTGAGACCTTCAGTGATGATGTGAGGACAGGGAAGATGAGAGGGGACAGCGCTGCCTTGCCGTTGCTGACAGAGCTGTAGGATGGGGAGGGGGATTTATCCAGACCTGTTGCGCTTTTATTGTTGTTTGGGGGCACACATGGAGTGCTCAGGGCTTACTCCTGGCACCGTGCTCAGGAATCGCTCCTCTCCGTGCTCCGGGGACCATTGTGGTGCTGGGGATTGAACGCGGGTCTGTCGCATGCCAGCAGGGGAGTGCTCTGCTTGCTGTCCCATCTCCCTGGCTTCATCCCGAGTTTCTTAAACTTTTCTATTCACAACCCCGTTTTGCCCTAGGAAGTTTGCTGTGGTCCTGAGTATATAGGTATAGAAACAGGTCTCAAATCAAACTCTTTTTAAAAAATTAATTTTGTTTTAGTTTAGGTGTTGATATTTAAAGCACATCATATTGATCACAAATCAACTTTTACAGAGAAGTAACCATAAATAAATTTATCTTTTTTTAAACCTCTGTGTGTGTGTGTGTGTGTGTGTGTGTGTGTGTTTGATTTGGGCCCCATCTGGCAGAGTTCAGGGCTTGTTCCTGACTCTGCACTTGGGGATCACCCCTAGCGAGGCTCACGGGGCCCTCTGGGGGATCAGGGAGCAAACCCAGGACAGGTGCCTACAATTGAGCACCTCCCTTTCTTTCTTATGTCTTCAGCCCAATAAATGAACTCTAGCATGTCCCCCCCATATTTAATTATGTGACCCCTTATAGGCTAGTGACAAGGATCTAGGTCCCCTGACCTCCATCTTGGCACAGAACCTGTCCGGGGGCAGCTAGCCCATGAGGAAAGGAGTAAAATCATATTTGAACCCAGTCTGGACTCTGACTTTCCAGCCCTGTTCTTTGGTGCCTAGGGTTTTGAAATAAGTTGGAGCTGCATGTTGGAAATTTAACCTTAAAATACTTTACTTCTATTTGGAGGGTGGGTTGTTTGGTCAATGCCTGGCAGTGTTCAAGGGCTGCTCTTGGCTCTGTGTTCAAGGATCATTATTATTTTTTTTTTTTTGGTTTTTGGGTCACACCCGGCAATGCTCAGGGGTTTCTCCTGGCTCTGCACTCAGGAATCACTCCTGGCGATGCTCGGGGGACCATATGGGATGCCGGGAATCGAACCCTGGCCGGCATGGGCGGCCGCGTGCAAGGCAAACGCCCTACCTGCTGGGCTATCGCTCCGGCCCCCAAGGATCATTCTTGCGGTGCGTGGGGATCCTAGATAATTTGACCTACCGGGTCGACCACAAGAAAAGCAAGAGTCTTCCCCGGATCTAATCTCCCCAACTCCAGATATTCATCTTTTATTCAGGAACTCTTCTTTCTGTCGGGAGGCAAGGAGACAGACCAGTGGTCAGGTGAAACATGCGCAGGGAACCAATGTGGATCTTGGCTCTCTGCACCTAAAGGTAGTAGCCCTAAGGCCCTTTAGTGAATCCCGAAAGGATCCTGAGCATCACCCTAGTTGCTCCAGTGGCCCGCAGCACTGCGGTGTGGAGCCGAACTGCATGCCCAGACACAAGCACTGAACCTTCCTTTGGCCAACCGAGAAAGGCCCAGTGTTGCTGGGGAGGTCCAGGCCACTCCACGTCACACAGAAAGGACAGGGGTGGAGCAGTCTTAGGCATCCGTTTGGTCTTTGGTCTTTGCAGACTGGTCTTCGCCTTGAAGTTTGATCATTGCACAATGAGGTGAGCTTCCGCATGTCGGACTCTGCACACTGACCATCTCGTTGACTGCAATTAGCCTCAGAAGGCGATTGTTTCCTTACTCAGTGCCCCAGGTTCTGAGAGGAAGGTAGATGCCCAGGGAGATATGGCTGCCTCCCCTCGCTGCAGCTGAATGAGATGGATGGATGGATGGGGAGGGGGGTCACTGCTCCCCACTCCCAGGGAAGGTAGGGGAGTGACCTCTCTGAGGTGGGAGGTGGTGATTGCTTGGGATATGAGCTCACATCTGGCGAGGCTCCACGAGTGCCCCCACTGTCATGGTGGTGGGTTGTACCTCACAGTGTGACAGGAAGATGCCTTCTCCACCTCAGGTAGGGGACCCCAACTCCATTCCTGTCATTCCCCAACCCAGGAGGACCAACAGGCTCTGGGTTTCAGCCACACTGAGCCTTTAATACCACGTTTGAAAACAGTTGCAGAAGGTTTGCTGTAATTAATTACATTTGACATACTTGGAACCGGGGCCTCCTGCATTCAGGATGCAAATTTATGCCCAGACAGATGTAAGGGAGCTTGACTCCAAGAACAGTGGCATGTCCCAGTCGTGGCTTGCGGTGGCCTCGCTGTTGGCTGGGGCTCATGGCAGCGAATGGAGAAGGCAGAATGCAGATTTGGAAATATCCAGGACCCAGGAGTTGATGGAGAGCTGAAATTTGGCGCGGGAACCAGGGGGCATGCTTGTGCTTAGCCCTGGCATTTCTTTGGCGTCTCTCTGGTTCTCAATTTCTATGCCAGACTCTAAAACAGGAATTTGTAAACCTTTTCCCCTATTCATGATCTCCCCTTTTAAAGTAGTTTTAATTGAGGCACTGTGATTTATAAAGTTATTCATAGTTAAGTTCCAGCATCAGTTGCACCACCAGTTAGAAGAGATGGATGGATGGGAGTCGTCATTGCTTCCCCTCAGAGGGAAGAAAGAGGAGTGGCCTACCTGAGGCAAGAGATGGTGATTGCTTTTTGGGATTTGAACCCACGCCCTGCAGAAGCTCCATGTCTCAGCTTCCCTCCACGCGTATCCCCAGGTGCCCCTCCACTCCCCATTTTGCCTCTTTGACACACCTATTTTTGTTTTTTAAAAAATATTTTATTATACTACCGTGAGAAAAACAATTACAAAGGTGTTCATGTTTGGGTTTCGGTCATACAGTGCCTTGGACCTGCCGCCAAGTGCTGGAACACTGTTAAGTTTTCATTGTAGTTTGGATCTCATGCTGTCAGTTTTATTGCCTCTGTGGTTCACATATGTAAATACCCCACACCTCTGCACCAAAGTGTTGTGAGCCCCTTTGTATTCAAGGAAAACCACATTGTAGCTGGCAGTCCTCCGGGGTTACTCCTGATGGTGCTTGGGAGGTCATATGCGGGCCTGGGATTCAAACTGGGGTAGACCATATGTAAGACTTGATACCTGTAATCTTAGTACAGGGCACATTAATCCCTGTGTTATATCTTTAGTATCACTGTATGATGTCTTCCCGCTCATCATCGATTTACTCGAGCGGGCACCACTAACATCTCCATATGTCCTGTCTCATGCTAGTAGAGCCCAAGGGCATCTGCTTGCTTCAGGAACATAAAGAGCCTCAAACCATTCCTCATGGGAATGAGGTCTATAATTGTTACTGGTATTTGGCATATCAAATACGACATGGGTAGCTTGCCAGGCTCTGCTGTGCGGGTGGCATACTCTTTTAGTCACCTTTAGTACTGAGATAAATTTTTACACGACCCTGGCTATATACAGTTGGTATACAAATCAAGTGTTGAGTGATCATAAGTCATGCATTTATCTTAAAACATTTTTTGCAGTCCCCACATTCAGTTTTGACCCACAGTATAGGAAGTTGAGCTCTAAGGGATTGGACTAGGTGAACCCTAAAGAAAACTTGTACTGAGGGGGATAAGGAGAGAGGGGAGGGAGAGGGAGAGAGTGAGCTCAGAGTGGTGGGGAGGGAGAGAGCAAACTCATGCTTTGCATTGAAACAGGTTGGTTTGATTTTGAATACTATCAGCAAGAGACATAAATTCCATCTCTCTATATACTTGCTCCCCTTTCACCTGGAGGCCATGGGATGGGGTGTAGGTTAGCATGACCATGTCTGGAAATTCTGCCTGTTATATGCACTGCCCGCCTGTCAGTTCATCTGCCTTGGTCCTCAGACCTGTTCATCTGCTCAAGCCACCTACCTGTTTTGTCCTTTCATCCTTTGAATATTTGTCCTTGTCTATCCACTCATCCATCCATCATCCATCAATCCATTCATCATCTACTCACTCCATCCATCCATCCATCCATCCATCCATCCATCCATCCATCCATCCATCCATCCATCCATCCATCTATCCATCCATGCATCTATCATCCACCCAATCCATCATCCATGCATCCGGCATCCACCTAATCCATCCATCATTCATCTGTCCATCATCAGTCCATCATCCATACATCATCCATCCATCATCATTGCATCCATTCACCATCCATCATCTATCCATCCATCACCCATCCATCCATCCTTCCATCATCTATCCATCCATCATCAACCCATCCATTAAACATCAATCCATCCAGCAAGCCACTGGCCTATTTTTTGAGCCCCTGATACATACGAGGTACAGTGAGGGGCTTTTCAGTGATGAGCTAACGAGGGAGAGTGAAACTATCTTTATTGAGAAGCTACTCAGTCTTACTTCTTTTTTTTCCTCAGAGTGGCTCAATGATAGGGAATTAGTATCATCTCACTTTCACAGGTGAGGAAATCAGGACTCAGAGAAGCTGCAAAACTTGTCTGAAATCATTCTTCTCATTAGTGTAGGGCCAGAACTCAAACTCAGGCTCTCCGACCACACTGTCCCAAATAGCACCCTCTGGGTGTGTGTGTGTGTGTGTGAAATTTTTCTTTTGAAGTTGGTCTACTTCCTCTTTTGTCCCAAGTGAATGTTGATTCTTTTTTCCTCCCCCTGACTATAAAATTATACATTCGTTACAAAAAAACTCAGTAGTGAAAATATGATTCTTCTTTAAAAAAAAAAACAAATCCTCCCACCTAGCGATAATCAGTGTTCACATTTTGATGTACATTACTTGAGCCCTCTTGCTATATATTTAAATATATGTGATTCCAGCTGTATACAAACGGGATTAGACTAGACATGCTGTTCTGTAGCCTTCTTTCTAAATGCATGACTGTCTTTCCTTATCAATCTGTGGCTTCTGTATTAGTTTATTGTCTACATTGTGGTCTTACTGTGACCATGTCTCCGAACTCAGCCTCCTCTAGGATTTGGGTTATTCTTTTTTTTTCTTTTTGGGTCACACCTGGCGATGCTCAGGGGTTTCTCCTGGCTCTGCACTCAGGAATTACTCCTGGCAGTGCTCAGAGGACCATATGGGATGCCGGGGATCGAACCCGGCCGGCACAAGCCAGCTGCGTGCAAGGCAAACGCCCTACCGCTGGGCTATCACTCCGGCCCCCCTGATTTGGGTTATTCTTAATCTTTATTCATGTGTGTTACATCTCATATGTAGGAGAATCTTTTTTAGTAATCATGGTCTATAAAGAGAAAAAAAAATTCAGCTGGTTTCTGAATTCACAGCACATTCATTCATATTCTGCATGTAGACAGAATTGCCAAATGCCCTTAGAAGATTGGCATTATTCACCTTTTTACCAGGAGATTGTGTGTGCTTGCTTTATTTCTATTCTTTCTGGGGAGGAGAGGCACACCCAACAGTGGCAGCCAGCACTTCTTCCTGGGTCTGTGCTCACAGATAACTTCTCTGGTGCTCAAGGGTACCATAAACAGAGCCATGGATTGAACTGGGGTCAGTTTCGTGCAAGGCAAGTGCCTTAATCCCTGTTCTGTCTAACTGACTTCATGTGCTTATTGTAAAATTTGTGGCCAATTCCTTAGATTTTTTTTTTATCTTTGATTACCTTCTGGACAAACCAATGGGGTTGATTCTTTATTGGCATATATTGATGAGCCATTTGTATTTTGTCTCTTATGAGTTTCTTGTTCAGGCATTTTGCCCATTTTTTCCTGGGGGATATTTATGTTTTCCTTTATTTATAAGTTTTTTAAAGCATACTTTGATGTCGGGGTGTTCACTCTTTGCTGTTTAGGTTCTGAGTATTTTTCTAAACTTAAAAGAATGCTATTTAGTTGTGGTTGAATAAAAAAGTTTATTTTAAAAATATTTCCATTTTTTATGGATGTTAGCCCTATTTTTGGGCATCACACTCAAAAGACTTCACCACATTAAGAACTTATGGAAAAGACAGCATAGAGAGTAGGAAAAGGTATTTACAAATAATTTATCTGCTGAAGGGTTTATCTACAGAATGTATTAAGAATTTCTACTACCACACCAAAAAACCAAAAACAACACAAGGAATCACCTGATTTTAAAAAATTGATAGGCAAAGGACTTAATGGGACATTTCTCCAAAGATACCTTAAGTGAATGGTTGACAAACACGTGAAAATATTCTCAATAATTCTGAATTCATTGGAGAAATGCAATTTATACTTCATGAGAAATCACCTCACACCCACGCTTTAGTTTGGCCATTATCAAGAAACTAGAGAAAATACAGGGTAAGAGTGTGGAGAGATGGAACCTTCATGTGTTATTGGTTGCAACTGCCTTCGTATGGCTACAAAGTTGGCATTTCCTCAAACAACTAAAAATAGAATTGCCCTCTATCCTCCTCCTTGGTACAGAGCCAGTTGAATTGTTTAAAATAGGATCTCAAAGAGACAGAGTATGAACCCCTTTTTCATACAACTTTAGACATAATAGCCAAGAGCCAGAAGTACCTTCCATATCCTTTGGCGGGCAATTGTCTGGCTAAAAGGTGGTACACGTACAAATAGAATCTTGTTCAGCATTAAGGGAGGTGGTGCTCCTGTAACCCTCTACCATGTGAATCAACTCCGAGGATGTTTTGCTAGATAGAATAAGCCAGTCTCAAAAAGATTCCCACTGTCCAGTTTCTCTATCAAGTGTTGAACAGGAAGAGAAATGACGGGATCAGAGGAAGAGACAAATGCAGGAATCTTCGGTGTAGTATGGAGTTTCAGTTTTCCTACTGAAAAACTTCTTGACTTTTGAATTTGTTGCTTTGCACAGCACTTTGAATATGCTGAACTGTCCTCTCACAAATGGTTAAAATGGTAAAAAAAAATTTGAACATTTATGTAAGCTAACAAATCAGTGATTCGTCTTTTAGGAACACAGTACTCAATGAGCACTGTTTCTAATACTAACTGCCTGGAACCAAAAAAAGCTTATAAAAATATTCCTCTTTTTCTATTAAACAGGTTTTGCTTTTCTTATAATTGAATTGGTTTATCTATCTGGGAAGTATTTGCTTAAGAGAAGGGCTATGAGGATCAGGTTCCATTCCGCCCCATAATGTAAGTTCCTTGCTGGAACAGTCATCATCCAACAATCCTTATTTTCCTCCCTACTTTGAAACACCATCTTTATCTTATATTAAATTTCCATACACCTCTGTCTATTTCTGGACTTTGTTATGTTTTCTGAGAGTACAGCTGTAACACTGTTTTAATTGGATGACATTAAAATAAACTTTAGCATTAGAATCAGGAACAGACCTGTAAGCTATGGCACAGATCACCACATATGGGGTTTCCCCAGTGCTTGGCATCTTTCTGGGGGTCTGGGTCCTTGGTAAGACAGGCTCTTTGCTGCATAGATTCGCCTCGGCCGCATTATACAGAGAGACAAAAATTGAGGACCAATGAGGTGAGCTCAGCAGGGCTAGGTCTGTACCTAGTGTTCATGCACCATATCTGGGAAGGGTGGGTGGAGATTGGTCTGTCCGGCCATCCAGCCTGTGAACTCCTGTCCCGGGACACCTGCCCTGTCTGTGCAGACGTCGGGGTGTCTGGTGCCTGGCACAGTGCAGTACTTGTTGAACTGGATGGGAAGCTAGAGCCTTGGCTTCTCTGCCACGCTCCCCTGGCTGCATTTATTTATATGCTGACATTTGTTGTAATTAGTTGACTTTGAAATAATTCAAGGAGCATCATGCTGCTGCCAAGTCCTCTGAAAATAAGGAAAGTTTGTGCAAAATTATTTCTTAGCCCCTTGTTCTTACTATTAAACCCTTGATGCATTTTCTTTTAGTTGTTTTCCATGCAGACTTTTATTATTCATATAACAAGGTATTAATAGTTTTGCTTCCTGCCTTTTCTTTTCCTCATCCTTTTTGCCCCACTTTGTTTTCCTAAGAGTTATTTTTCAAGAGTATGTAATATTCATAAATGAGAATCAGTGTAGTTTATTTAATCCATCTTTAATTGGTGGGTCATTAAGTTGGTTCTGGTTTTCCTCTTTTATAAAATGATACTGTAGTGAGCATCTTTATATATGTCTGAATCAAGAATATATATGTATTCTTGATTGTTGGGGAGCCGCTGGGGTTCCCAACAATATCAGGACAGAGAACTTCTGTTCTGAAGAAGTAGAAGAGATTCTACCTCTGAGGCCACCGGGAATGGATGAGAACTCACAAGTCTAACGCAGTTCCAAAAGGCTTTAATAATAGAACAATTTCTACCACTGCAATCCAATATATTGGAAGATCTCTAGCCCTGGTCATAACTTAGACCATACATGAGGGTCCAAGTTTTCTACCAAAGAGGATCCCACCAGAGAGAGTCCCACCAAAGTGGATTCAGTACCTCAAGTCAGTCTCCTTATATATACAAAAGTAATCCTAACTTCAGGGAGGGTCCTGTCAACAAAGATCAACTAGCTTCTAGAATAGCTCTCTAGAATAGCTTCTAGAGAGTAGAAAGGCGTATGCCAAGGACTAATCCTTCCTCAGAGATTATCTCTTATGTCGAAGCACTGGAGGGGTGCTGGTATAAAGTAAGACATTTTAATTTCATGGGCTTCGAGTAATCTGGATGGTACCCACAAGGTCCTTCTTATTTATTATCTGCACCAGGGTGATTCTGAGTATATTGTTCTCTGTATACTGAAAGGGTCACACTCACCTGCTTGAGGGCAAACTAGTATGATCCTTCCTATGATCTTAAACAATAGTCTCAATGTAGCGAGGGTGGTAGTCTCCTGGTAAATTCTAGCTGTCCCATGCTGAGACCAGTGGGTATAAAGAGGAGCTGTGCTCAATCTAGATAACATAGAAGTCGTAGTAGATATATAATGATAATTTAGAAGTTACTCATTCGAGTCAATCAGACTTCTGTAACTTGCACAATCTCATCAGTGTTTACACAGAAGAGAGATTTCATTGTATAAACCCTGGCTTAGGTACATGTAAATAGCTTAAAGTGTAATTGGATTAAACTGCAAAGATCCTGAGCTAAATAGACTTGTCATCCAACACTTGATTGTATATCAAGAATCAAATATATATAATTTATGTGAAATATTTATAATAGGTGATTATGTGTATAATTATATATGGGTGATTATATATATTTAATCACATATATATAATCACCTCTTTTTGCCAATTATTGGTACTAAGTTTTAGTCTTCATCTTGAAATCAGGGAGGTCAGATGGGAAATATTAAAAACAACAGAAAAATACTTGACAGAGCATTAGGTCTCTAGGACAATTTTCTGGCTACTTTAGAGTGCATTGGTTTTCCTACAGGAAATGGGTTTTATTTCTAAACTCAGATTGCTTTGAGCATACCTCATATTACTGCTGTTGCTGTGTCCCATATGTCCTGATAACTTGTGTTTGCATTCTTATTTGTTTCCAGGATTTTTTCCTTCATACCTTCATTGACCCCAGAGTTATTTGGCAGCATGTTGTTGAGTCTTGAGATATTTTGTTTTCTCCTCATGATGATTTCTAGTTTTATCCCAGTATGTTCTGAGAATGTCCTTGATGTGGATTTCAGTGATGTCTGCTCCTTGGAAGGCAATGTGTTGAGGGCGGGCTCATGTTGGGCAACATTGGCTGGCTAGCCAGCTTTGAAGTCCATGCTTTTTTTGTTGTTGTTAGATGGGGTTATGAAAGGGCTGAGAAATTGGGTGTATAGTACTTTGACCAAGAGATGAGTGGATCTGAAGCATTATTTTCTGAATGTATTTGTTAAAATATATTAATACTGCAATAATGAAAAGAGAGTAGAACTGACATAGGTAGGCATGTGTAGGCAGACAAGTGGAACAGTTGAGGTTGGGACAAATGAAACAGGTGATGTTGGGACAAATGGAACAGGTGAGGCAGGGATGAATGGAACAGGTGAGGCAGGGATGAATGGAACAGGTGAGGCAGGGATGAATGGAACAGGTGAGGTTGGGATGAATGGAACAGGTGAGGCTGGGATGAATGGAACAGGTGAGGCTGGGATGAATGGAACAGGTGAGGCGGGGATGAATGGAACAGGTGAGGCAGGGATGAATGGAACAGGTGAGGCAGGGATGAATGGAACAGGTGAGGTTGGGATGAATGGAACAGGTGAGGCTGGGATGAATGGAACAGGTGAGGCTGGGATGAATGGAACAGGTGAGGCGGGGATGAATGGAACAGGTGAGGCTGGGATGAATGGAACAGGTGAGGCTGGGATGAATGGAACAGGTGAGGTTGGGATGAATGAAACAGGTGAGGCAGGGATGAATGGAACAGGTGAGGTTGGGATGAATGGAACAGGTGAGGTTGGGATGAATGGAACAGGTGAGGTTGGGATGAATGGAACAGGTGAGGTTGGGATGAATGGAACAGGTGAGGCTGGGATGAATGGAACAGGTGAGGCTGGGATGAATGGAACAGGTGAGGTTGGGATGAATGGAACAGGTGAGGCTGGGATGAATGGAACAGGTGAGGTTGGGATGAATGGAACAGGTGAGGTTGGGATGAATGGAACAGGTGAGGCTGGGATGAATGGAACAGGTGAGGCTGGGATGAATGGAACAGGTGAGGCTGGGATGAATGGAACAGGTGAGGCTGGGATGAATGGAACAGGTGAGGTTGGGATGAATGGAACAGGTGAGGCAGGGATGAATGGAACAGGTGAGGTTGGGATGAATGGAACAGGTGAGGTTGAGAAGAATGGAACATGTGTCTCATTCATGACCCCTATCCTGACCCATGGTAAATATCTGCTGTTTTTCACATATGTTTCAGATATTATTAGGTGTATTCTTCTTTGTGATCAAAAATGAGTAATTTCTCTCATATACTTTTGTTCAGTAAATCTGAATACATAGAAAAACTACCATTTGTACATTTTACTTTGGTTATAGTGAATAAGCTACTGTATTATTTTCTTAGTTCCGGTAGGTTTTTATGGCTTCTAGGTAGGGATAATATATAAGAATAATAATTCCTCCCCTTTTGGCCAGAGCAATAGCCCAGCGGGTAGGGGCGTTTGCCTCGCACGTGGCCGGCCTGTGCGAGCCCGGGTTCGATCCCCGGCATCCCATATGGTCCCCCGAGCACCTCCAGGAGTAATTCCTGAGTGCAGAGCCAGGAGTAACCCCTGGGCATCGCCGGGTGTGACCCAAAAAAAGCAAAAATAATAATAATAATAATAATAATAATTCCCTCCCTTTTTTTTCCTTTTTTGGTTACCATTGTTTGGGGAAGGGTAGAGTAGCGTATTAATGTGGTATTTGTTATTTTATATTTTTGGGTTCTGCTTTTGCTTTGTAGGGCCAGGGATCGAACCCAGGACCTCACACATGCAAGGCATGTGCTCTACTATTGATTGCCTCCATGACCTTCTTGTCTTCTCTTAAAATATTATCTCCCTCCATTTTGAAAACAAATATACTATGCATTGACTAGACTTTATCTAGCCATTTCAGTAGTAACAAAGATAAAAAACATTTTTGCACTTATTTTAGTGGAAAGGATTGTGGTGCTTTGTAATCAAGCCTGCAGTTTTATTTTGATTTCTGATATTCTTTGTCATGAAATAAGCATCTCTGGGAGTTGCTAAGAGTTTGCTATTCTTATTAATTTAATTTTATCGTGATGGAGGTGAGTGATTTGATTTAGGAGTGATTTTTTACTCCACTCTCTGAATTTTTCCTTGGCATTAGACTGTGACTTGCTCCCCTCCCCCACTATAAAGCTATTTAGTAATAAGAAGGGAAAAAAAGGATGATGAATTTTTCACAAATGCCTTTTCATTATGTGCCCAGATGGCCATATGGTTTTCTTACTTTGATCTGCTGATGTGATGATTTATATTAATAGATTTTGTAATATTAAACTATCCTAGAAGGAACCCATTTTGTTCTTGTTGCATTACCCAAAACACACTGGACCCATTTTGCAGGGTTTTGTGTCTATTTTCACTCGGGAGGGTGTCCTGCAGGGTTATTTTGAGTGTGGTCTTTTGTCCTTTTTAGTATGGGGGGGGTCTGTGCTAGTAGATTGGGTTATAAATTGTAGAGCTTTTTATCTTTTTCAGTGGTCTGGAGCAAAAAGGATAAATACATTTTTAATGGTTCCCCTATTGGTAGTTATTGCTGAGATGGTTTTGTCGAGGCTTGTGAGGCCCTATCATGTGTAAACAGTTTAGTATTTTGTTAAGAGTAGAGGAAGTGAGAATTGAAGCATGCATGCCAGATGTTTATTTGTAATTCTTGCTTGGAATGATTTATATTGTATGGAATTTATCTATCTTTTGGAAGTTTAAAGTGACTTGGTTTTAAAACCATGCTGTTAGGTTTTGGGAGATAATTATTTTCTGCTGTAATTCTTTTGCAATAACTTGGCATATACCTTTTGTTGAGATAATTTTGGTCATATATGTGTGTATACATATATATACATATATATATATATATATATATATATTAGAATTATCTTTGTTCTATCAAGAATTGACCTATATTTGCCTTAGACAGAATATATGGTGTTTTTATGGGGGGAAATGTCCTCTTGCTATATTTCCTTAAATGGTACTTTTTTGTAGTTTTGTATTTTTTTCCTCTTTATTTTTTGGTTGAGTAATAGTATCCAGAATGAGGTCTATAATTGTTCATTCTGGAATGGATTGTGGCTCTTTATGTTCCTGGAGCAAGCAGATGCCCTTGGGCTCTACTAGCATGAGACAGGACATATGGAGATGTTACTGGGGCCCGCTCGAGCAAATCCATGATGAACGGGAAGACACAGTGACAGTGACAATAGTATCCAGGCCCACTTATTGTTTTTCTCGAAAGTTTAAAGTTTGTTAAAAAAATTCAATTCTAACTAATTAAGCTGTTGATCACTACATATTTGTTTTTTATATTCCTCTTTTAGATAATTTTTTGGAATTGAATCTTTTTTTTCCCTTCTTTTTCCCCCTTCAAAATGATAGCGCTTAGTCAATGGATTTTTCTCTGACTACATCTTCGGTCCCATCTCATAAGCCTCACTAAAGTATCGTTTGTTATTTTTTCTTTCCCCACTCCCCAATATATTCTGTAATTTCCGCTTTGACATTTTCCTTTGCTTAGTATAATTTATTCTTATTTGTGTTAATTCTTGCTTTTATATCAGTGTTTATTTTTACTTATTTTTAATTTATTGTGGGAGTAGTTGTCAGTGATTGTTTTACTTTAAATAATTTATTGAAATTTTCGGTCAGTTTTGGATGGTAGATTGTATAAATGTCCCATTTGCTTGTAAGAGAACTAATTTCCACTTTAAGGGTTTATTGTTTACTCTCTACATTTATACCTTAATTTAGTTTAATATGTCATTTATTTTATGAATCATGTTTTGCAAATTCCCTATAGGGTCCGTGTTATATTGGAGGTTTTGGGTTTCTCAAGAAATCAAGAAATTGTTAATGTTCTTGATACTGTAATGTTTTGTTTGATTTTTAACTTTTATGTATTACAGCTTTCTATGTATTTTCCTTCATCTATTTTATTGCTAAGTTATTCAACAGAAATAGACCTGTCTTCTATGTTTTATTATAAATAGTATCTTTAATCTGTAAAAGTAGGCCCTCTTTGACCTGTTTTATGCCTTCTACTTTTCCGTCCTTGGCTTTCTACTTTTTAGCATTTGTTTCCTGTTTTCCCCTTTAATTTTGTGATTTTTATAGAACACTTCCTGCTTTCTTTCGTTGACATTTACCTGGTACAGTTTGCACATTTATTTCACTATTAACCCTTCTGTGCTTTGTAAAAATTATATTCCTTTTAGATAGCTTGTCGCTTATCATTTGTGGATTTTTTGTTTGGTTTTAGAGTCACACCTAGCAGTGCTCAGGAGTCTGCTCCTGGCTCGGTTGTTTGGGTGGTTGTTCATTGGGGTGCTCAGGGGGAACCATTTGGTGCTGGGGATTGAACCCAGACCTCCAGCATACAGAGTTAGCATTCACTGTATTGGACTATCTCTCTGGCCCAGCCCAACTTTTTTTTTTTACTATTTAAAAATTCAGAGTCTGAGAGTCTGAGGCTTTGAATATGAGACTTTTCCCTATTTACATAGTTATTAGTGTAGTTTGTGACTTTTCATGCTAGTTTTCTTTTTCCCTGAGTACTTGCATAACTAAGATATTTTTTGATTCCTTCTTATGTGAATGGCATCTTGGATGAATAGAGCTCATTTATTAAAAAATAGTTGCCTATTTTTTCCTCAGCATTCTAGACTGCTCTTAGCCCTATGCTGTTAATATAGCAAAAGATAATTCTGAGGCACTGAGCTATATTATTTTTGTGGTCAGTTCCCTTTTGCACCTCACAACCTTCTTGAATGCCTGTATTATTCTTGAAATCCGGGGGTTATTCCAGGCAATATCTCTGCTTCGATGTCTTAATGTGTTTGCTAGGTCCAAGGTGTATGTACACGCAGGCTGCAAACATAGTTCTCAGTTGCAGAAAACGTTTTGTTTCCTGGGACTTCTTCCAAGGACTCATGTCTTTTTTGCAATTTCAGTTATCCATCTCTTTCCTGAGATCCTTATATTTTTGTTTTCCATAAAGATCTTCTGTGGTGGTGGGGCTGAGGGGGAGGAAAGGGTTTGCATCACACAGCTGTAATCAGGGCTTACTCCTGGCCCTGTACTCAGGGGATCAGTCCTGGTTGACCTGGTGCGCCATTTGTGGTGCCAGGGATGAAACCTGGATTGACCACATGCATAGCAAGAGCCGTATCTCCTGTCTAGCTCTCTAGCCTCACAACAACAAAATCTTGTCTTTGGATTATTTTATTTTTTTAATTTAATTTAATTTTATTATCCCCCCCAAATATTATTACACCATTTTAGACATACAATTGAAAGATGCTCATGTAGAGTTTTGGTTCTACAGTGTTCTAACACCCATCCCTCCACCCAAACCCATCTCCCATCACCAATGACCCCACCTCCCTCCCCCTTCCACACCTCAACTACTTGGCGGGTTCTGTATGTCATTTCTCTCCTCTTTATCTCTCCCTCCCGCCAAACTTTCCTGCTCTTCGTGGAATGCAGTGCATTAAAAAGACTTTACTGTTTCCACTGTTTTAATGGACCGCGCCGCATGCGCCACGCGACCTGGGCTCGAACTGGTTTTGCTCTGTTAATCTGGTCTTGAGGCAGTTTCCCAGCATCCGGACAGCGAAAATGGTGGCTAGTGTGATGGGCGAGTCTCATCCGGCTACTTCCGGGACCCCCCAGAGGTGATGGGCCCACTCCCAAAACCCATATGCCCTCCCTGGGGCCCCACAGTCAGCTGGGCCCGGGGCGAGCCGAGTTCCAGCCTCCCCAGCCTCTTGTGAGGCTCCATCTTTGGATTATTTTAGCCTCTGTCTCCTCGAGTTCTCTGAGAACTTCTCCAAGTGATGCCCTGCATCACTTCTTCGGTTTCTGCCCTGATGTTTCTACTGTTCCCTGCGTCTGATGCAGGTGTCAGTACTGCAAAGAGCTTCCTTGATTCTTTGCCCACTTCCCCCAGACTTTTCCTTCTTTTCCCATTGTATTGCTGTGTTTTCCTTTTGTTGCGAGTGCAGGAAGAGAAGGTGTCAAAACCTCTCCTGTTTTGGTTCCATACTTTTATTTCCGTTACTTTCCCCTTCCTTGCTCTAGTTTGATTCATGCTCCGTCAGAAATGATCTGTGTGGTGCTGGGAGCTGCTTCCTGAGAGCTTGCGTTCAGGTGGAGGAACAGAGCTTGTCTGTCGCTGTGATGGCTGGGTGATGCCTCATCCGGGCTGACGGGACTGAGCTTCAGCTGTCAGTGAGCTCTGCCGGGCTCTGTGGCTCGCCTTGCTGCCTTATGCTCTGTGCTCACATTGGCTCTGGTGGGGTCAGGGTGTGGTTGGAAAGTCCTGCCCGGAAGCAACTTGGCAACCACTGGGGTTCTCTTTGGAAATTGTACGGGGCATCCCTCTCTAGGTGTTGGCACTTTCTACACCGCCATTGCTGTACTTGCTGTTCACCTTACAAGTATCAGACACCCAAGCAGGGCAGCTGTGAGAGAGAACTCCTTGCGCCCCTTTGCTCTGTCCCCACCCACCTCTATAATGATGGGCTCCTTTAATGCCTCTTTTCCATGAGTAAACAGAGGCACAGAGTGGCGGAGCAATTTGCCTGAGGTTAGGCGGTGGGTGAAGGCAAATGTGGAAGGTGGGCGCAGCCTCCTGTTGCTGCCCAATCCCATGTTTCTGGAAGGCCTTTGTCCTGCGTGGGGCAGGGGTCCTGGGGTACATCACTTCTTCTCCTTGAGGCTTCCGACCTTCCTTTCCTCCTCCTGTTCTGCCATCCTTCTAGCACCGCCCAAGTGCTCTGGGCCTCAGTATCTCCATCTGTAAACGGGCGTTTCCTTCCTCCACCCTATCTCCCGGCTTGGACCACTGACTGCAGCCCTGTCCTGGCCACTGGGCCAGCCTGGTGCCTCCCAGCCCCCTCGCTGGGAACTGCAGCTGAACCAGCATCTGCTTCCCCATCTGGTCCCAACTTTTTCCTTAATTACCCACTGAATTGGCTCTAACGAAATGCTGACAACTTGAATGAGACATTAGCTGAGACATCAGGGCCCATGCCAGGGCCTCTTGGGCATTTTTCGGGACTCTCAGTGCCCGGGCCCCAGAGAGTCCTTTGTTCCCTGGCCACTCCCCAAAGGTCCCAGCCGGGGGCCGGTCCATCCAGGGTGCTGGATTCTCCTGAGTTTTAGTAACTCATGAATGCAGCAGAGAGTGCCCACCTCAAGGCTTTTTGTTGGATTCGGGGCTGGGTCACACGCCTGGAAGCTTTGTTCTCTCCCCTGTCCCACAGGAGAGGGACAGCCTGGACTCAAACCCACTTCTGCTACCTCCTTCCCTCTATGATGTCGGGCAAGTTGCTGGACCTCACTGTGACTCAATGTCCCCTTTCCAAACTCTCGATCAGAGAACTTGGTCAGGGACTCATTATGTTGAGTGGGTGAGACATGTAAAGCGCCAGGCAGATAATAAGAAGTTAAATGCTGCCCTCCTCTTCCTTTCTGTAGTTCCTCTGCGGCAGTTGGCAGTTAATTATTTTCAGTTTAGGTCACTGGGAGCGTCTACTTCCTGCTTGATCTTTTCATCTCTAGTCTTTCCCTCTGCTTTATCGTCCTTACCTCCAAGCTTCTCATTCATATGTTTAACACACACCTCTGAGTTGATGTCTCGGATCAACATGTATGGTGGTTCTGTGGTTTGAAATTTACGTGGATGTCGGAGGGTCTAGATATAGTTGTGGGTCTTGCTTTAGTTCTTCAGCTCCTCTAAGTCTTTAAGATTTATCACATTGCTTCTACCTGGTGGTACAGGTGCCATGTTGCAGTCATTCACCTCTCAGCAAGGACATCCAGGTGGCCTTAACTTCACGTCCCACCCCTCAGAGCTGCCATGAATTGTGACTCTGTGGTTAAGATACATACACAGGAGGGGAAAAGTCAAGTAGGATGGATGAGAGTGTTGGAAGGAAGCAAAAGGGATGTCTTTGTTGTTGTTGTTGTTGTTGTTGTTGTTATTTTGGGTCACACCCAGAGATGCTCAGGGCTTACTCCTGGCTCTGTACTCAGGAATTACTCCTGACATTGCATGGGGGACCATATGGCATGCCAGGGATCGAGCCCGGTTGGCCGCATGCAAGGCAAATGCCCTACCCGCTGGACTATTGCTCGGCCCCGGATGTCTGTTTTTCATTTCCTCAAGTGAACTCCATAGTCCTCAGAGCTCCATCCAAGAGAAACCTGATCTTTCCCCCTATAAGTTTTATCAGTAAATGCTCAAGATGAGAGCCTTCTACTGAGAGTATACCACCTATATGGCAGAGCCTGGCAAGCTACCCGTGTTTTATTTGTTATGCCCAAAACTAGTAACAATTATGGACCTCAATTCTATGACCTGAAGAATGGTTTGAGGCTCTTCCTGTCCCTGGAGCAAGCAGATGCCCTTGGGTTACACTTGCTTGTGACAGGATGTATGGAGATGTTACTGGTGCCTGCTAGAGCAGATCAGTGAACAACGGGAAGACAGTGATACAGTGAGTACATCAGAAATAATCCCTGGGAAACTGTGAAACTGATGATATCAGACTTGCCTTGAGTTCCTGGGGAAGGGTGATGATCTTTCGTTCTTTTCATTTTTTACTTGAAATCACACAAAAACATGGCCTTTGCAAACGATGCAGAGGACTCGGAAAGAATAGGAAGAAAGAGCCAAAGTGGAATGCCCCTCTGTTAAGCCCTGTTTCCAGTAGGTGCACACTCCCGACGGTGGAATGTAGCGTGTTAGGTCTCTCCTTACATTTACAGTACCTGTGAGAAGCATTCCCTAGTGTTTCACGTCTTAAGCTTGTCTTACTTGCTGGGATGTCATAGGACATGGCTTGGTAGTGTGATAGGATTCTCGTCTCCCTATTTGTATCCACATAAGTATCTATTCCAGCCACCTGCCATTGGTTTATGTGACTAGTCCCCTTTTTTATGGGTATTTTCATGGGTGCTGCCAGTTTTCTGTCTATAATAATCCTGAACCAGCCCTTATATGGTGGTGATCTGTTAGTGATGAATGACATTAGCTTGTGTACTTCTTCATTTTGTCTTTATTTTTCTAAGGTATGTTTTCTCGCTATAGAAATCTCAGTTGACGTTTTCATTCTCCCTTTCGGACTTTTAACGTTGCCCCACTGTCTTCTGTGTTCATTGCTTCTCATGAGAAATTAGCTGCAACTCTTGATTGTCACTCCACAATGTCTTTTAAGTTTTGGACTATTTCAAAGATGTTTTCTTTAGCTTGTTCATTCTGATATGGCCGGATTGTTGGGGTGTGTGTGTGTGTGTGTGTGGCCGCAGGTGTGTGTTTCTGCTGTGTGTATGATTCATGGAGCTTTTTGAGTTCTGTAGGTTTTTTTTTTTTTTAATTTTTTTTATTCTTTACTATACCACCGTGAGACATACAATTACAAAGGTGCAATTGGTTCTTGGCAATACAGTATTCCAGCACCCATCCCTCCACCAGCACCCCATTTCCACCACCAATGTACTCCACCCCCTCCCACTCACCCCCAGGCTGCCTTAATAGCAGGTAGCCCTGCTTCCTCTCTTTCTCTCTATCTCTGCATCTCTCTCCCTCTTCTTTTACACACTGTGGCTAGCCCTGCAGATATTTATTTATTTATTTATTTATTCCACCTTTTCTCCTTTTTTTTTTAATTGAAGGATGCTCATGTGGAGTCCTGGCTCCACAGGGTTCCAAGACGCACCCTCCACCCGAACCCATCTCCCATCACCAACGTCCCGTCTCCCTCCCCCTCCCGAATCCCAATCACCCGACGGGCTCTACATGTCATCTCCCTCCTCTGTACATCTCCCTCTCAGCAAACCCTCCTGCTGTTCGCGGAATGCAGTGTACCAAAAAACATCATTGTTTCACCACCCTAGGCTCGGCGGCCGCAAGCGCGCAACCTGGGCTCAAACCGGCTTTGCTGGTCCTCTGGTCGTGGGACATTCTCCCAGCGTCTGGACAGTGAAAATGGTGGCTAGCGTGGTGGACGAGTCCCATCCGGCTGCTTCCGGGACCCTCCGGAGGCGACGGGCCCCTCCCAAAGCCCATCTGCCCTCCTCGGGGTTCCATAGTCAGCTGAGGCCCGGCGCGAGCCAGGCTCCCGCCTCCCGAGCCGTCTGCAAGACTCTGGATGCCGGGCCCGTCCAGCGGCTCCTGGGCGGGAAACCGGGCTAGTCACGATGGAGGGGGGAAGGGGTGACCGCGCCTCCGTCTGACCGACTTCCCAGTGCTTCCCGCCTCTTGGAGCCGCCTACTTGGGCTCGAACCGGCTTTGCTGGTCCTCTGGTCGTGGGACATTCTCCCAGCGTCTGGACAGTGAAAATGGTGGCTAGCGTGGTGGACGAGTCCCATCCGGCTGCTTCCTGGACCCTCCGGGAGGCGACGGGCCCACTCCCAAAGCCCATCTGCCCTCCTCGGGGTTCCATAGTCAGCTGAGGCCCTGCGCGAGCCAGGCTCCCGCCTCCCGAGCCGCCTGCAAGACTCTGGATGCCGGGCCCGTCAGCGGCTCCTGGGCGGGAAACCGGGCTAGTCACGATGGAGGGGGGAAGGGGTGACCGCACCTCCGTCTGACGACTTCCCAGTGCTTCCCGCCTCTTGGAGCCGCCTACTTGGGCTCGAACCGGCTTTGCTGGTCCTCTGGTCGTGGGACATTCTCCCAGCGTCTGGACAGTGAATATGGTGGCTAGCGTGGTGAACGAGTCCCATCCGGCTGCTTCCGGGACCCTCCGGAGGCGACGGGCCCACTCCCAAAGCCCATCTGCCCTCCTCGGGGTTCCATAGTCAGCTGAGGCCCTGCGCGAGCCAGGCTCCCGCCTCCCGAGCCGCCTGCAAGACTCTGGATGCCGGGCCCGCCAGCAGCTCCTGGGCGGGAAACCGGGCTAGTCACGATGGAGGGGGGAAGGGGTGACCGCACCTCCGTCTGACGACTTCCCAGTGCTTCCCGCCTCTTGGAGCCGCCTACTTGGGCTCGAACCGGCTTTGCTGGTCCTCTGGTCGTGGGACATTCTCCCAGCGTCTGGACAGTGAAAATGGTGGCTAGCGTGGTGGGCCGAGTCCCATCCGGCTGCTTCCTGGACCCTCCGGAGGCGACGGGCCCACTCCCAAAGCCCATCTGCCCTCCTCGGGGTTCCATAGTCAGCTGAGGCCCTGCGCGAGCCAGGCTCCCGCCTCCCGAGCCGTCTGCAAGACTCTGGATGCCGGGCCCGTCAGCGGCTCCTGGGCGGGAAACCGGGCTAGTCACGATGGAGGGGGAAGGGGTGACCGCACCTCCGTCTGACGACTTCCCAGTGCTTCCCGCCTCTTGGAGCCGCCTACTTGGGCTCGAACCGGCTTTGCTGGTCCTCTGGTCGTGGGACATTCTCCCAGCGTCTGGACAGTGAATATGGTGGCTAGCGTGGTGAACGAGTCCCATCCGGCTGCTTCCGGGACCCTCCGGAGGCGACGGGCCCACTCCCAAAAGCCCATCTGCCCTCCTCGGGGTTCCATAGTCAGCTGAGGCCCCTGCGCGAGCCAGGCTCCCGCCTCCCGAGCCGTCTGCAAGACTCTGGATGCCGGGCCCGTCAGCAGCTCCTGGGCGGGAAACCGGGCTAGTCACGATGGAGGGGGAAGGGGTGACCGCACCTCCGTCTGACGACTTCCCAGTGCTTCCCGCCTCTTGGAGCCGCCTACTTGGGCTCGAACCGGCTTTGCTGGTCCTCTGGTCGTGGGACATTCTCCCAGCGTCTGGACAACGAAAATGGTGGCTAGCGTGGTGGACGAGTCCCATCCGGCTTCAGCAGTGATTTCTAATGTGACATTATAGTTCCTAATTCCCCATCAACCTCCCCAGTTTGTTACAACTACAATGATCATTATGTTGTACAGATGTGAAAGATCCTGGGAAGGACCTGCTCCAGCCTACTTCATTATCCAAGACTCTTGCGTGGCTGCACACTGTTCTTCCTATGTCAGACCATCCACCATCCAGGGCCCACAGGTCAGAGCCCTGGGGGTGTAGACAAGCCTATCTCCTGTCTGCCACCTGCCAATGCAGCTGGGCACTGCAGCCACACCTGCAACACCTCGAGGGGCAGGTGGCCCGAGTTCTGTAGGTTTATAGTTCACCCCAAATTGGAAACTTCCAACCTTAATTTTTAACTTATTTTCAGATGTCTTTTTCTCCTCATCAACCCAGCTCCTTAATTCACTCACCCAGTGACTTCAGTTGCCTGTGTATTAGACCTCTTGAATTAGTCCCACGACTCATCAGTGGCCTGTTTACTTGTGTCCCTATTTTTCCCTCTTTTTTGTTTAAAATTTTTTTTTTCTGCTTTGGGAGCCAGACCCAGTTGTATCCAGGGCTTACTCCTGACTCAGGGATCACTTCTTACAGGGTTTGTGGATTTTATATGGTGCAGGGGATTGAAGTGTCTTGCCCACTTTACCATCTCCTGCAGCAGCCCATCTTTGAGCTGTGTGTATGTGTGTGTGTGTGTGTGTGTGTGTGTGTTTGTATGCACGCACACGCATATGTATGTAAGAGGAGTTTGGGTGATACTTAACAAGAATTCAGATAGCTCCGGGACCACACTTCATGACATTCAGGCTGGTTGTGCAGATCTGATAGTTTTGGGATCTGGCAGTGTGATGCTGGTCAGCCTCAGTGGAACTGGACCCACCAGGGCTAACACAATGGTGCTTGCAGATGATCATGTGGTGCCAGGGAGTTTTTGTGTGGGCTTGTGCCTGCAGAGCTTGTGTTCTGGCCCTTTGAACTAAGTCCCTGGCCCTCTGTGCTTCGCTTTTAAAGATGTTATTTGGGTATCTTCAAGTTCATTCATCTTTCCGTCTTTAGTACCTATCTGTTCTTAAACATCCAATGTATTTATCATTCTAGGGGTTATGTTTTTCATCTCTAGAAGTTTGATTTGGATCTTTTTTAGATATCTTTTATTGCTCTCCTGTGCTCATGTCTCAAACTTAGGGATGTATTTATGATATATTTTATAGCTATTTTAATACATGTAGCTGCTTTAGTCTCCTTAAAAATCTGTCATCACTGTCACTTTTGGATGACTATTAATTTTCCTCTTTCATGTCTAGCAATTTCTCATTATATCAGAATGAATTTTATGCTGCGAAGTGCTTGATGTGTTAGTAATCCTTAAGTATTTTCTTTGTCTTCTTTTGGTCCTGCAGTTGTATTAGTTTGCTCATGCTACAGATTCCCACAAAGGGACTGAAAACAACACACACTTAATATATTTTATATTTGTTGCTTTGGAGATGAAAAAATGGGTCTCGCTGGGCTAAAATCAAGGTGAGGTGTTGGTAGGTCAGTGTTCCTTTTTTTTAGCTTGACAGAATAGTTGGTTTCCTTCTCTAGGTACTAGAGGCCATCCACATTTGTTGCCTTGTGGCCCCATTTCTACATCTTCAAAGCTGTCCGTGTTGGGCCAGGCCCATCCCATGCCTCCGTCTCTCTGGCCTATGCTCCTGGCTTCCCTCCTATTCTCAGAAGGACTCTTGGATTGGGCCTCCCTGTTATCCCAAATAGTTCCCTCCTCTCCCTCTCTGACTAGCATGTGAATTCCCTTTGCATGGATCTAATATATTTATAGGTTGCAGGCACTAGAATCAGTATATCCTTGAAGCCCTGTGTTCTGTTTTCCATAGCAGCTTCATTGGTTTGGGGACCAGCAGGTATTTAGAATGGAGCAGGGTTTGGTCAAGAACAGCCCACAGGGCAGATCTACTTGCCACATGTTCTGTAAATACAATGAGCATGCTCATTCTTCTGTGTCTTGTGAGGGGCTGCTTGCATTCTACTTGGACCCCCTCCGCTTGAAATGTGTACTCTTTGGCCCTGCCCTTCAAAGGAAAGTTGTCCTGCCTTTTGCTCTAGGGGACCAGATTGTTGAAAACATCCAAATATAAAGTTGGAGCTCATGATGTCTCTTCTTGGATGCTTACTTCCAAGAGGAATGTCCTAGGTGCAGAGTGGCTTTAATAGAAGTGTGGGAGATGGGAGGTGAATGAACTAGTCAGGGGAAAGGGAGAGAGAGAGAGAGAGAGAGAGAGAGAGAGAGAGAGAGAGAGAGAGAGAGAGAGAGAGAGAGAGAGAGAGGCGCCAAATTTACCATCCACCTCACACAACTAAGAAACCAGGAAACAATGGTTTCTAGTCACTGGGAAGGGCAGGGCAGTAATTACTGACCCAGCAAAGCAAACAAGGTGAGTTGGTTGGTTTTCCCAGCTAAATGCCTGGAAAATCTCCAAGCTGCAGTGCAGGGAGGAGGCGCCCAAACAGTTCAGCATTGCCTGTGTGTTCAGGAGGCAAAGCTAAGAATTTCAGGAAGGCAGGGAAGTGAAAGGTGCTGCCACTTTGTCCTTTGGAGAGTTTCATTCTGTAATAACAGGGTTGTGAGGGTAGAGATAGTATGAAACTGCTTTGAGCTCTGGAAAGTGCTGGGAACATGCCCAGGGTGACGGTTCCACTAGAAAGAGCTTCTTTGAGCTCTTCTCCCTTTAGCTTGGGTGTGTGAGGGGCGTTTTGCTCAGCCAGGCGCTTTGCAGACAGAGCATTGGAGGATTTTTTTTTTCTGATTTCATTAACGACGGATACGGGGCCAGGGGTGGTTAGAGTAGGGGGTCCTTCAGGGAATCATCTTTCCTGGCATCCCTGGAGCACCCAGGAGTGCTGACGAACTCCAAGCACATTGGCTTTGCATAGTGATGGAGCTTAGCTCCCTTCCAAAGTCTTGGGAGCTTGCGGTTGGAATGGAAATTTGGAGAGGTGACTTGGCTTGCCGAAGATCACACGAAGAATTCCCCACTAATCAAGGGCTCTTGCTGCCTTTTAATGGGATCTGTGGGTTCATACATCATGTATTACATTCAATTTATTCAAAACTCTGTAGCTTTGCAAGTGACGATACTCCTCTTAGACTTACTTAACTCACAAGGACATTGATTGGCATTCTTACTGAAAAGCCTAGGTGTCACTGTCCCACAGTGACTAATGACACTCAGGGATGGACCCCGGTTCTTTGATGCTTTAATGTGTTGCTTCCTATCTCTTAGCTCTTGTTTCCCTGCACTGACAAAGTCTGCTGGCAGGCCCTCCCCAAGTGGTGGCAGAAATGGCAGGGATGTTGTCAACATAGTACTCACCCCCCCATGGTACTGGTCTCAGGTAGGAGAAAATCTGTTTCCCCAGAAGGCTGGAGTTTCAGGGGAGATGCTCATTGGCTCATTCCTTAGCCAGTCAACACTGGTTCTCTGATTGACTCATTCCTTAGCCAATCAGTGCTGGGACTCTCATTGGCTCATGCCTTAGCCAGTCAGTGCTGGGACTCTCATAGGCTCATTCCTTAGCCAATCAGTGCTGGGAGAGTATTTTCTTCTGGTTGAATGGCCTGAGATTACTTCAGTCTCCTGGAGTCAGGGACTGGGAATAACCCATTAGAAAAAGACTTATGTAGCAAGGATAAGACGGCTCTTATTTGGGAAAAGCTGCTGAATAGAGGGTAGAAACAAGACACTTACAACTGCACCCCACTTTGGTCTCTGAAAACTACTCAGACACCTCTGACTGATGCTTGTTTCTCTGGCTCATGGTGATCACAAAGTAATTTGGCACCTGCTCTGCTGGTACCAGCCACTCTGGTGGTCCCTGTGGATTGACATAGACTGTCCACGATCCCCAGTTAGCTGCTGCATTTTCTCATACCATTACAGTGATACAGTGATACTCCTGCGGGGAAAGCTCCCTGCACGGCACATCTTCAGCCCTAGGGTGAAGGTTTCAGGGAGAGCAGTGTAGAGTAGGACTGTGGGTTCAGAGGTTCTAACCAACAGACTTATCACCCATGGATAGAAAAGACGCACGGTGCGTTGAGGCCTCCGTGCTGAACATGCAGACGTCTGTCTAGTTATTGTTCCCCTAAACAATATAGTTGTAGCAACTGTTTACATAGCGTTCACACTGTCTTAGGCTTTAGAAGTAATTTAGAGATGATTTCAGGTATAGTGGAGGATGTGAGGAGTTCCATATCTGTGGGAGCTCTTGGAAACAGTGCTTCAGGGCCACTGAAGGATGGGAGAGTGTGTGTGTGTGTGTGTGTGTGTGTGTGTGTCTGTGTGTGTGTGTCTGTGTCTGTGTCTCTGTGTGTGGTGGGGACCTCGGCACTGTATCCATCCCTCTTCCAGGGCTGTAGACCCCTGCACAGCTGAGGCTGCCCCAATAACCAGCCCTAGGAAACAGGATGCCTCCACCCCCCACCCCTTTGATGATGCACATTTCTTTGAGGCTGTGCTAGGACCAGGGAAGCCAGCATATTCTGCTTCCCCCATCCTCAGATGGAGATGGGAGGGTTGAGAGTGAGAAGGGGTCTTGGACCTTATGCCCACCTCCCCCAGCACTGTAGTCCTGCGCTGTGGTTGGGGTCCTCTCTGAGGACTGTTCTGGGGTGACTTGTTGTTCCTGGGAGGGACCTTTCGTTAAAGCATTTCCTACATCCTGATGGCCCCAGTGGACTGCGTAGCCTCCTATCCCTCTATTTGGGAAGCAGTTGGATTCCAACTGCTTCCCGAGTAGAGGCGGGGTTGCTGTGTGAGCGTGGGGGGTCTGAATCTAGTGTCCCTTGGTGAGGTCTGCATGGCCATTCTCCAGTTGACACTTGCCGCTCTCAGGACACGTCTGGGACTAGCAGAAAGGAGAGGGCGCAGTGTGCCTGCGTTTATATTTTGGTGTGGGGGTGGTGTTGACTTTCGGGCAGTGCTCAGGTGCTATTCCTGATTCTGAGTTCAGGAGCGATCCCTTAGTGGTGTTCTGGGAACCATATGTGGTGTCAGGATCAAACTGGGGTCAGCTCCAGGCAGACAAGCCTTGACCGCTGTCCAGTCATTCCAGTTCGGTGCCTCAGTGTCTTACCCATGTGCTTAGTCCAAGACTCAGCTGAAACAGTCCTGTGGGTTCTGTACCCTGTGTCCAGGAATGGGGCTTTTGCTTGGAGAACTATAACTCATCAGACACCACCTATTCTTTTGTTTATAGGACCAAACATTTTGCAGGAAGAAAAAAACCCGCAATTTTACCCACTGTAAGATTCCTGAGTCTCTTTAGCCAAAGCCTCCTTTCATCAGTGACGTTTTATATCGCCATTCCACTCAGTCTGTGGATTTGATAAAAGCGATTTCTTTTTTTAATTGGGGGAGGGAAGACCATGTTATGATTTTTGTGGGCCCTAGGCACTTTTGCCATCCTGGCTGCTTCCTCCATAAAAAATATTAAAAATTCTATTTTATGACTGCATGGGTATAAAGATGAGTCGATTAATATTCTATGTTAACAATTTTCTCCCACCTAAAAAATTCACTTTCTTCATTCTAATTTTAAAAAGAAGAAAAAGTGTTCCAGGCAGTCTGGGGCCCGGGAACTTCTGTGTCCAGTGAGAAATTGGGCCTGGGGTAGGTACACCCTTTCCTTCCTGCTCACCGTGGGGTGGCCCCTTGAGGCAAACAGGACACAGGAGCCAGATTTGAAGCTCTTTGCTAAGAGACCCCACTTACGCGTTGTAAGACCCCTAAGGTACCCCAGTAGAGCCAGCGTGTCCGAGCTGCCCCTCTCCTTTCCCCACCCTGTATTGCCCCCTTTGTCTTCTGAGTTTCTGTCCTGTGTCTGCTTGAGTCTCTCTCAAGACAGGGGGCTCATCATTGTGTCCAGGTTCCTCTTCCGGTTCAGTTCTCTCGGACCTGTGCGGCCCTGGAGCTTTCCCAAGCATCCCAAAGCGACACCCTTGGTGCACAGGGCACTGTGGATGAGGGATAGGAGCCAGGGATCTGGGGTTCTCTGCTCCTACCGGTGGCCTGAGTGGGGAATGGCCGGAGTGCACCGTGTGCCACCAAAGGGTGCTCGGGCATGCCCTGCGTCCTGAGCTTGTGGCCTGGGTGTCCTGGGGTGCACAGCCCCTGTTGGTCTTGCCGGAGGTCTGGGGACAAGGTCTTTGTGTGTCCTGGTCTCTGTTAAAGGCCTTGACAGCAGGTGTGGAGGAACTGCAGGGGTGAGGACGGGAATGTTGGGGGAACTCAGGGCTGTCGATTTTTGCCCGGTTTCTTACCGCCACTGATGGACTTTTCCTGGAAGGTTTAGGAAAACTTCGTCTTCCCAGAGCCCAGGGTGTGTGTCTCCCTTCACTCCGCTGCCCCCAGAGCTCTCTGCTTGGTTGGGGGTAGGAGAAGTGTGATTGGTGGGTAACATGCTGTCTCCCCAGGGCTTACAGGAGCTTGGCAAACAGAGCTCTTGTTTCCGTCCACTGTGTTCCCTGGTGCTTGGATTAAGATGCCCCCCTTCATCCCATGCCAACTCCACCCTCCATATTCCTACCTCTCCTGGTGACCTCTGCTGCCTGGAAGCCCTGCCCTTGTGGAGAGATGACTGTTCCCCACATTGGCCTCAGGCTCTCCTTCCCTTCCTCCAACTTCCTGGGGGTGGGGGTGAAGACATCACAGATGCCATAAAGAGAGTGGGGGGTACAGGGCGAGACCCCTTCCTATGTAGGTGTAGCTCTTGAGGCCTCCTAAGTACCAGGAAGGGACGTGGTGGTCACCTAGCATCACTACCCAAGGGGCTAGAGAGAGGACGGCAAGCACGTGGGGTCCTTGCCTTACATGTGCCTGACTCAAGTTCGATCCCCAGGCACCCTCTTGGTCCTCCAAGCCCCGCCAGGAGTGATTCCTCAGCACAGAGCCAGCAGTAAACTCTGAACACCTCCAGGTGTGGCCCCCAAACCCAAGAGTAAAGAAATGAACTGCCTGGTTCCATTGGGTGAGCCTTACTGGGCGTCCCTGACCACCCTACTCTCCTTACCTCTGGAGCACTGCGTGGGAGGCTTCCCGCTCCCCCACAAAGCAGCAGATGTCCTTCATAGGCAGACTGTCTAGCGTGGCGAGGAGGAAGATCACTCCAGATCCCCACTGATTCTTAAACTTTTGTCCCCCACTTGTCATTGTTTATTTGTTGACCAAGAGGATTAATTTCTCCACTTATTTTTTATTTGTTTTTCTAAAGCACAAATTATCACTTGTCACTTGTATCACTTGTCTTCCCATTGTTCATCAATTTGCTCCAGTGGGCACCAGCAACGTCTCCATTCGTTGGGAATGAGGTCCATTATTGTTGCTGTTTTTGGCATATCAAATACACCACAGGTAGCTTGCCAGGCTCTGCCGTGGCTCTGGGTTCATTCCAGGGGACCCAGTCTTTTTCTGTGTCAGACCATCAACTATCCAGGACCCACGGGGCAGAGCCCTGGGTGTAGACAAGCCTGTCTCCTGTCTGTCACCTGCTGACGCAGCCGGGCACCAGAGCCACACCTGCAATACCTCAAGAGGCAGGGACACAAGTTATAAAACTTGGTTTTCCAGATTCTACTCTAGCTCCCTGACTTTGGCTGCCTGGTGTCCTATGAGCTGGCTGACCCTGGAATGCCCAGTGCGCTGTTAGGATACTGGCTCCCTGCTTATGATGATGCTTGTGTGAGTGTGGGTTTGCAGGGAGTGGATGGTGGTTCTGGGGACCCCACAGCCAAAAGGTCATTCATGCCAGGTGCTGACATGCCCGCGGCATGGGATCCCCAGGTACTCAGGGATGAAGCTGGTGAGGCAGAGAAACTGGCCTGAGGCTGGAGAGTGGCCGTCAGAGTGAGTGACAGCTGTTTCAGGAAGCAAGGGGTTAAGCAGGCGCAGCGTCCCCGGAGCCAAAGGGGGAACTCAGGAGTACGTGTGGCTGCCTAATTAATTCAATTAAAGCCCTTTATAAGCTCCGCTGCTGTCAGTAAATTGTTAAAGTCTATTAAAAATGAGTGGAATGTGCTGAGGGTTTGGGGACACCACATCACCTTGCTGGAATCCTTCACCTCGTCTTTCTCCTCCAGAGTGGGACATGCTCAGGAAGGGGACTGGTGAATGGGGGGGGGGGTCTGCTCTGTGTGTTGGCGCCAGATACTCCCACCCCACATCTTGAACCTGTTTCCCCCATCTATGCAATTAAGTCAGGGCCCCGTCAGCACTAGACTTACTAGAATTTTCCATTCGTGGTAGAGATGACTGTTCCTATAGCTTCCTCCCTTCTTTCCCCCCTTAAGTTCCAGGACAGGCTCCTCCAGGAAGGGGCTGGATAGGCTGTAGGGAAGGGAGTAAGCTCGAGCATTTCTCCAGGACTCGAGGCGCCAGGGATAGCTGCTTTCTATCTAATGCTTAGTTTAAGGAGTCACAGATTTTTGGTCAGCACCCTTCCCCACTGGTATAGGAATCACTGTATCACTGTCTTCCCGTTCATCATCGATTTGCTCAAGCGGGCACCAGTAACATCTCCATATGTCCCGTGTCGTATTTGATATGCCAAATACCAGTAACAATTATAGACCTCATTCCCATGACCTGATGGAATGGTTTGAGGCTCTTTGTGTTCCTGGAGCAAGCAGATGCCCTTGGGCTCTACTAGCATGAGACGGGACTGGTATAGGAAACCCATTTTTTTTTCCGGGAAGGGGGTACCACCAATTCTTGGCCAACTGGGCCAGTAGTTCAGTTCAAGAGCCCAGAGCTGCAATACTGCCCGGCCCTATGGTGCTGGGGTTACTCAGGTCACTCCCAGAGATGCTTGGGCACCTTTGGGTGCTGAGAATTGAACTGGTCCAGACACATGCCAACCATGTCCCCTAAGTACTGTCCTTTTTTTTTCAGATGAGGGAGCACGCCTGGCGATGCTCAGGGGCTATTCTTGGCCTTGTGCTCAGGGATCACTCCTGGAGATGCTTGGGGTCCATCAGGGATGCCAGAGAGTGAACCTGGGTTGGCTGCATGGAAGGCAAGCGTCCTCCCCACTATACTATGGCTCTGGCCCTTCCCTTCTCTTCTAGATTCTGGCCTGGGCACTGAATTTGGTAGGGTTCTGAAGCTTCCCTGCACATGGCTACAGAGGGGCTGAGAATGCAGAGGTCTGCACCTCTCAGAGTCCTAGGAGCAGTTAATTCTGTCTGTACAGGCTTTACAGTAGAGCTGCCCCTTCACCCCCCATGCAAACCCTCTCTGCGTGCCTGTGCGCCACGTGCGGGCAGGAGAGTGACATCTGTCCCTGAAGGTGTGTGAACAGCAGCACATTTTTTGTTTGTTTTATTTTTGTCTTGTTGGCGCGGGCCACACCCCGCAATGCTCACTCCTGGTTCTGCATTCAGGAACTACTCCTGGTGGTGGTATGTGGGGGACCCTACAGGGTGCTGGGGATCCAGCGCGGGTTGGCTGTGTCAGTGCAAGCACCCTGTCCCCTGACCTATTCTCTGACCCCACAGTAACGTGTTTGACTAATGCCACCCCAGACCATCCTCAGGAAGCCTCAGGGAACCCAGATTCTGGAGCTCAGGCCTGACCCTTGGTTTAGTGACTCATGAGCAGGAGTTGCTCCCCGGGGCTGAGGCACTGGGCAATCGGTCGTGTCCAGCGTGGCTTAGCTACATCAGCAGCCAGGCAGTGGGGTCCTGGGGTTCATCCATCGGCGAAGGCTTCTTGTGCAAGCTTTCCTCTCCTAAGTGGGTTTAGACAGCTCCCTCTCTCTCTGAAGGGTGGCTCCCTACTGTCCCCCAGAGAGAAGGCACAGGGCAGCCCCTGGTGACAGCCATTCAGTCTGCGTGTGATGCTGGTGCCGGCTCACAGTGATCATTGTATCACTGTACCTTTCCTGGTGTCTTGCAGGAAAAGGAGCAGAGAGACTTTGCTCCCCGCCCAGCCCCCTCCCAGACCTCATTCCCTCTTGGCGCATCCCTGGGGTTTGTTGGTCTGACTGTGAAGACTGAGGGCACTAACACTGCAGAGGATCCAGGAGAGAACCGCTGCCCCATGTCCTTTGCTAGGGTTCGCTGGGAGGCAAATTCAGGAGCCAGCACTTCCTGTGGTGCTGGGGATGGGATACACACGATAGTGCTCAGCACTTGCTTCGCCACTGGATCCACCTTCCATGGGGAGAACATCTCTGCCCTCACCTTTCTGGAGAAGCCGTCTCCAAGCGGGGTTTCCTTAAAGCAAAGCCCGTGTGTGTTGCAGAACCCAGAGGCCCTCTCGGTTCTAGGAGCCTCCCACTTGGGTGTGTGTGTTCGGGGGATGCCCAGGAATAGCCATGATGTGGAAATCTGATCCCCTTGGGTGCATTGATCTGTAGAATTTGCTGCTGTGGCACATCTTTGGTGGGGCTTGGGAACTGTTGGAACTCACGGGGGAATGCCCCCCCCCACCCATCATTTGGCACTGCCAGTTTGAGAGCCCGTGAACTGCAACTGACCTTTTTCAAAAGCAGGTTTGCTAAGGAAAATGCTAGTGTAAACAGATCTTCAGGGGTGGGGGGGAAGAGCTTGAAGGTGTGTAAGGAATCGTCTATTTTTAAGCCTGAACGCTCCCTGGAATATCAACACTATGCTAATTATAAAAACACCTTTTCAGTTCCAAACTGTAAACAAGATGGGGGTGGGGGAGGCGGGGAGTGTCTGAGTTGAGAAGGTTAAAACAGATATCTGTTCCTGCCCTGTGGATGATTGAGTTGACCTTTTTGGGAGTGGGGGGAGTTGATTTCTCTTTTGTTTGCTTCTGAGCCATTCTGGTAGTGCTCAGGGGCTATTCCTGGCTCAGTGCTCAGGGATGCTCCTCGTGGTAGGTTTGGGGGATGGCAGTGTCGGGGATGGGATCCAGACCCCACATGCAAAGCCTGTGCCCAACCCTCCGAGCTATCTCTGCAGTCCACAGTTGCTCATTCATTTGTTCATTCACTCATTCACTCATTCACTCATTCACTCACTCATTCATTCATTCATTTGTTTTTTCGCTCGTTCGCTCATTCATTCATTTTTGAGGGGGAATCACACCTAGAGATACTCAGGGGTGACTCCTGGCTCTGCACTCAGGAATTACTCCTGGCAGTGCCTGGGGGACCATATGGGATGCCGGGATCGAACCCAGGTTGGCTGCGTGCAAGGCAAATGCCTTGCCTGCTCTACTGTCACTCTAGCTCCCATGGTTGCTCTTTCAAATGTGGTTTTCCCACTTGTTCTAATGCATGGACATCAGGGTGGTGGACTTATGTCCCACTACCAGCTTGGTTTGCTTGGTGGAGTTTCCGCAGCATCCATGGTCCGTGGAAGTGATCACCCCTGCTTTTCTTTTTTCTTGTTTTTTTATTATTATTATTATTATTATTATTATTATCATCATTATTATTATTGAGACTCACAGACATGGGGCAGAGATGCTACTTGCTCTCCCTGTGCCCAGCTGCTCACGAGGCGCCCAGGAGGGATGGCGGGTTCTAGCCCTGGCCCGCCACCCCAGCAGAGCCTTGCAACAAGCCAGATGACCCCCACTCCATGAGGGCCTCCATTTTCCACATCTGGAGTTCTCTCTTGTCAGAACTCCACCCAGCAGACCAGCTTATCACAGCCAAGCTTCATCAATAAATGCTGGACTTAGAGATGACTACAAGAGTATGCTACCTGCACGGCAGAGCCTGGCAAGCTACCCGTGTTGTATTTGATATGCCAAATACCAGTAACAATTATAGATCTCATTCCGGAATGGATTGAGGCTCTTTATGTTCCTGGAGCAAGCAGATACCCTTGGGCTCTACTAGCATGAGACAGGACATATGGAGATGTTACTGGGGCCCGCCGAGCAAATCGATGATGAACGGGAAGACAGTGATTACTACTACTACTACTACTACTACTACTACTACTACTACTACTACTACTACTACTACTACTACTATTCCTATTACTATTATTAGGCCCACACCCTTGGGGGCTGCTCCCAGCTCTGTACTCAGGATGCTCAGGTGTACTCTGTACTTGGTGCTCAGATATTCTGCATGCAGAATTTTCTGTCCAGCTCAATAGCTTTGCTATTTATTATAAGAGCAATTGCCTCAGTACTTAGCAAATAATCACTTGTTTCCTCTTCACTAACCGGAAGTCAGTCCCTTACTTTCTTCAGTGAAACTTCTCCAGGACAAGCAGTTTCAGTGACATTGGGCTGTGGTCTGCCACTGTGGCTCCAGCTGCTTGGGATGGATGCACATGTGTGAAAGGGGAGAAACTGCCGTGGACACTGTACACGTGAGGCTACTTGCTAGGAACCAGTTGGTGTGTCCCATATAGTGCCTGCCGCTGGGCCGGGTGCCTCAGGCTGCCTCTCAGCCCCCACTCACTGAAACGTTCCCCAGAGCTGCCCCCCGCGTCCTAGACAGGCTTCTGAACCAGTCCAAGGGGGCCTTTCTAGGACCTACTATAGTCAGGGAGAGAAAGACAGGGCCAGGGGCGCACCCAGAAGTCTGGAGTTTAAGGGTTGCTGAAGCACAGGGAGGGGCTGACGGGGATCTTGTGGGGAGTCCAGGGGCTCAGGTGCCCCTCCAGAGCTGGGGAAGGTGAGGGAGCTTGTGCTGTGGTTAGTACTGAGAGGGGAAGCAAGGGGCTGGCCGAGGCTCTGAGGAGGAGCTGGGGAGATTATAATTAGCGGGGCTTTATATGCAAATGGCATTTCAAACTGCTTAAAATATCTTCTGAGGGAGGCGGAAAGAACAGGTGGTCTCCTTCAACAGAGTGTATTTGGGGGAGAGGGGGACCTCTAGGGGGTGGGGAGTGAAGCAGGGGGGGGAAAGAGGGAAGATGGAAGGATAGACAGGTGGGTGATCGTCTTCTAGGAGCTCTTAGGGGAGGGAGGGTCAACCTAAACCAGGACGGAGTTTGCCGGCCAGTGAAGGCTGTGCTGCGTCTCAAGCCCGCGTGTCTGATTATTCTCGCTCTGTTCCGTCCCCAGCACAGCCTGCCACGGGAGACAGTTCTAAAATATTTGTGGAGGGAATGAATGAAGGGCTTGAGTCACAATTTATCATATTTCTCTTCATGGCAATTCCATGAGGAGATAGTTTCACTCTGTACTGATGAAGACGGCTCTGTGTGTGTGTGTGTGTGTGTGTGTGTGTGTGTGTGTGTGTGTGTTGGAAGAAAAGCTCAGAAAGCTTATGTGTGTTACTGTGCCATGAAATATTGATCAGTGTGATTCCATGGTGTGACCCAGGAGCAATTTTACTAGCAGAAAATACAACCATGTTAGGCGACTGCCCTAAACGTCATAACCAGGGCTCAGAAACTAGCAGCCACCAACTCCAGCCTGGGGCCTCATAAACTCAGCAGAAATGCAGCAAGACATGCTGAGGACCAGCTTCCTGCTGGATCCCAGCCTCAGTACCCTGGCCTGGAGACTGCTAAGACCCGGTTGGAGGTGTATGAAGCGCATCAGCCTGGTTTGAAAACGTCCCTGGAGAAGAGGCTGAGAGACGGAGCATCATCAGGCACCGAACACCAAGAGGAAGGGTGGAGGCGGCCCCTGGGCAGGGAGCTGTTGCCGCCTATGAGCCCCCACGCACTGACCACTGCTTGCATTTGCACGCTACGGGACAGACTGGATTTCTGGAGAAGTGGGAAGGCCTCTTCAGGGCTGCCTTCCTAGGAAATGCTGGTTGGACGTTGAAACCAGGAGCTTCGGCCTTGGATTGCCGCCAACAGATGTACTTATGCCCAACCTTATGAGCCTCAACCTTGCCTTCCTGGGGCCCAGGTGGCCACTTGTCCAGGAGCAGTGGGGCCCAGGGGAGGGTGGCACAGCGTGCCCAGGCTCACCTGGGTCTTGCTTTCTCTCATCACACCAGGTGTTGCCACAGGGCCTTTTCACATGCTGTTCCTTGCCCCTTAGTGCTCCCCACTCCTGTTCATTTCTGGGCTCCTCCCCATCCTGGGGCCAGTGCTTCTCAGTCGCCCTCTCCCCACACTGTTCAAAATGAAGTGTGCGGTGGGGCCGGAGCCGATAGCCCAGCGGGTAGGGCGTTGCCTTGCACGCCGGGCCTGTGCCGCCCGGGTTCGATCCCCCTGTGTCCCATATGGTTCCCCGAGCACCGCCAGGAGTAGTTCCTGAGTGCAGAGCCAGGAGAAACCCCTGAGCATTGCCGGGTGTGACCCAAAAAGAAAAACAACAACAACAACAAAACAAAATGAAGTGTGCGGTGCACGGGTTTCCCTCTTCGTCTCCACAGCACCGTGCCCACCCACAGTGTAGGCTTCTCCTTATTCCCTCCCTGTCCTCTCCTTAGTGGCTGCTGGGGTAGCCGTGACCAGGGCTCATATGCTTTGCTTGCTCTGCTCATGCATGCTGGGTTATACGGACCTTACTGCGTATCTCACCTTTATTATTTGGGGGGTGTGTTCAATTAGATGTTTTCTGTCTCCCCACTAACCAAGTATGTAAGCTTGGTGGGGCCGAGCATTACCATTCCCAGCTCCTTACTGTTCCTTTCAAAAAGAACATCAGGTTTCTAAAATTTTATAAATTTCATCAATTCGCTTTTAAACAGATTCTGGATGTACACATACACGTCACCTGCTTCCTTGGCTGTTAACACCTTATACGACCCTTGTGCGATGCCCACGTTACAAGTTAGTGATTCAGGCCAAGACCAATAAGGCAGTTGGGGGCCGGAGTGATAGCACAACGGGGAGGGCGTTTGCCTTGCACGTAGCCAACCCGGGTTCAATCCCCAGCAACCCATATGGTCCCCCAAGTACTGTCAGGAGAAATTCCTGAGCAAAGAGCCAGGAGTAACCCCTGAGCATTGCTGGGTGTGACCCAAAAAGAAAAAAAGACCAATAAGGCAAGTCTGAACCGAGTGACTCATCGTCCAGTTCCCCCACCAGGGACCCACCCATGACCTTCTGTGGGGAGCCGGGATCCAACTCTGGCCCTCCCCATCCCCGGTGCATTCCTGTCTCACAGCTCCGTGGACATAGCCAGTGTGGGAGGGACCCCTGACCTTTCCTTGGGATTCTGCCTTGACTGACTTTTTGTAGGACATGCCGTGGGCTTGCTGGTGTGTGGGGCTCATGGGCTATGAGGGAACCAGGTTGAGCTGTGTCTCTCTTTCGGGGTGCAGAGCCCCTGAGCGATGCTGTGGTTCCTTATCTGCACAGTGTGAGCACTAGGAGATTTGCGGGGACGTCATCCCTAGTGACCCAGGACCCATTGGGGGGTGGGAGAGACCTGCCTCTCGCTCCCCCTTTGCGTTCATTAGTATTTTCTGGGGAGTTTTCGTGATGGTCAGTTTTATGATGGTGCTTTCTGTCTAGCCATCCAATTTCAACACGGCGGGAGCGTTTCCTGCACCTCTTAGGGCTGTGTGTGTGCCAAAGACTTCCTACTTTGCCCCATCCTTCCTCCGCCCCTGACTTGAGTCCTGGTGTGGAAAAAGCTCATCCTCTGTCTTTCCCATTCACTTGTTTAGTCCTAGACGTATTCACAGCAGTTTAGCTGTCCTGGGTGTATCTCATTCAGTCTGCAGCTACTGGTGTTATAATACAGTTCTCAGAGGATTCTAGGCTGGGTGGAGGCGACCCCTTCATGCCGGCTTTCCCTTTCTTCTTGGCATGCCCCCACCTTATTGGAGGCTTCCTGCCACTTCCCACGATATTCCAGACTTGTCCCACAATCAACCAGGATTTCTCTGTTTCCCTGCTGCTTTGCTCAGAGTCCAGCGCAGAGCAGGTACTCTAGGGATGAGTGAATACATCCCGAAGGGGGAAGTTCAGGGCATGGCAGGTGACACCAGGCTTTCGCCAGCCTCTCTCATTTCTCCTGAAATTGTGTTGGAGCCCCACGGGATGATGGGGGCTTTTCCGGGGTCCACTCCCCCAGGTCTAGCAGCTTGAACAGTTTTATTCTGTCTCTTTAAACTTCCGAGCATTGCACAATTGCACAATCTGAGAAGGAACCCAGGGCTTCCCCATTCCAGTAGGAGCCAAGACCGTGGCGAGCTGGCTGGCGGCTGCGGGAGCTTGGCCCCGTGTCTGCTAACGACTGGGTTTGGTTCCCGACTGCGGTGGATCAGATGCTTCAGCGGTTGATGGCATAGCCCAAGGCCCCCACGGCCATGCCAGTTGGCTGGGGCTGCTGAGAGTCACTGCTAGTCTCCTGAGACACGCAGGCCTGGCTTGAATATTTTATGAGTTTGTCTTTATAAAAGATTAAAACTCAGTTGCATTGGCTTTGGAAAAGCCTGTGATAATCAGGTTTTTATTTATGAGTTGAATTGTGTATGTATGCGCCCTGTAGAGGCCGGGTGCCAGGTTGGTATTTATTTTTGTTTCGTTTTGCTCTTCATGCTGGTCAATTTTTATGCCAGGCGTTATTTGCAAGTGATGACCTTCCGTGGTCAGGAGAGGCTCGGCTGGCTCCTGGGCCCCGGGAATATTCCCTGAGAAGTCTGATACCTTCAGTGATTGGTCATTTCCTCTGGGTGATGGGAACAACTTGGCTGAGCAGCTGAGGTTTGCCCCTTCAAGCATGTTCTTGCTGGTTCTGCACAAGGGTCTTGGGAAATGGGCAGTGTGGGGAAGCTTGCCCCTAGTTTACAGATGGACAGACTGAGGCCTGGAATGGGGAGTTAGGGCTGGGTATGTGGCTCTAGTGGTACAGCACCTGCCTTGCTTGTATAAGGCCCTGCATTTGATCCACAGCAACCAACGCAGGCTCCCTTGAGCAGCGCCATATGTGGCCCTTAGAATCATACAAAACAGATAAGGTGCTGTACAATGGTTAAGATGCTTGCCTGGCACATACCAACCTTGGCAATATATATGGAGCACTGCTAGAAATAAGCCCTGAGCATCAGTGTTTGCCCTTTACTAAATGATAAAACCCCCAGAATACACACACACACACACACACACACACAACACACACACAGCACACAACAGGGCAAAACAAACACCTGAAACCTAAAAAAGGGAAGTAATTGTCTCTCTGTAATGCCCAGGCATCTGGAACTTGGGGAAATTGGAAACATGTCGTAAGAAACTAGGAAGATCTGTGTGGGGAGAGGACCCTCACTCCAGCTCCCAGTCTCAGGCTCTCCTGGGTTGGGGGCAGCGGCGGAGGTGTGGGTAGACCGAGGGACAAGGGGAGGAGAAGGAGGAAGAGCCGCAGTGCTGGAGCAGTCTGGGGGGCAGACCGAGCTTCCTGCAGAATGTGTTCACGAGTGGACACTGGCAGGGGTAGACTCCAGCAGAGTTCAGAGGTCACCTGTCAGGGACTCTGGTCCTTTCGAGGTCTCCGGTTAAGGATGTTGGGGACCTTCTGCTGCAGAGTGTGTTGCTCTGAAGCATGTGCTTGGGTAAGCCCTCAGCGCACCCCACGGGGCCCTTGCTGCCCGCAGACCATCCATTGGAGAAGCATTGAGGATGCTTGCACTAAGCTGGGCGGGCACTGTTCCAGTTCGACCCCGCTTGTGGCTTCATTCATGGGTATCCACTACGTTAGGAGAAGTGCACAAAGGGTAACACCCCAGGGCTCTGGGAGGGATCAGGGGTCCCACCTTGTACCCTCGGATAGCTCTGGGAACAGTGCTCTCATCCCATCTCTGGTCCTCAGAAGGAAGCTGGGACTCAGTAGACCTGGTTGGAGGCCCAGTGACTATTGCCCAGAGCTCCCGGCCTGGGGCCCAGGACAGAGCTGCGCTGAAGTTTCTCCTGTCCTGGGGTAGACACCAGTGGCCCAGAATCCCCTTCCAGGCTGGACGGGACCTGAAGGCTGGTTGCAGGGGAGTGCCCTGTAGCTCTTGGGCTTGCACCCCATGGAGAGCTCTTCCCTCCCGTCTGTAGAACTGACAACTGTCTCACTGTGGTTGTGAAGACGCCACCTCCGTGGTCTTAGGGAATTTCACCTAGATTTGTGGAAATTAGGAATCTCACCTAGATTTTCACCTAGACGCTGTGTGTTCATGGGGGTGGGGGTCCGTTAGGGTACAGCACACTTCTACTGGGAGGCTCCTGTCTAAGGGAGAAGACAATGTGGATCTTTAGCTGACTTTCCGGGCCTCAGTTTACCCACCTGTGAAATGGACAGAGGGAGAGTTCCCATGACTGGGGGATTTAGAGAATTCTGCACACAGAGGCAAGCCTGGTGCCTGGCACATGTGACGCACGCCACCCCATCACACATGGCTGCTATGGCTTAGCCGTACACGTGTGCCAGCTGGCTGTGCGGTTGGCTGTTGTAGGATGGGTTTGCTTTGCCAGCGTGCACAAGACCAGTCAGGCACTGTGCCTCTCCCCATCCTGGCTCGGGCTCACAGGGCCTGGCACATGCCAGGCACTCTGAACCTTTGCCATCTTTGGAACGTGCCGGATGGCGAAGCTGTAGCTTTGTTCCGGCCCAGGGTGCCTGTCATCCTGAGGCTATTGCTTCTGCTTTATGGCTGGGCGACTCTCCGCTAAGTTATTTGCTCTCTCGGGCTAATTTCCTTCATCTAATTGGTCTCTTCTGATCCTCTTCTGCCCAGGCACACAGTCGCGGCTGTTCCCAGTGACCGTGTGGAGGGGCTGCTGTTCCTCCGGTTGAAGTGTGGGTGGGGTTTGTGAGTCCTGCTCTGACCCTTCCCTCTCAGGGTGTTATTGCTACGGCTACTCGGAAGGCTCCTTCCTCCCAGCGCAGCATCCCCACTGGAGTCTCAAAGAACTGAAGCCTGCAGGAGGCGCTGGAAGAGTTATGGGGTGGGGTACCTGCTATGGCCTCCCAGGGGTGTCCTGGGGGAGCAAAATCCTGGCCTGCCCTTCTGGAGAGAGGACAGCCTCATGCCATCCTTAAAGGCCACAGGAAATCATGTTCTTCTGGGGATAACCCCAGGAATCCCCAAAGATGTTTATCCCCAAACTTCATACAAAGCAAAAAAAAAAAAAACATTCAAACAGTGAATAGTCACTTTCATTTTCTCCTGTGTGACCTGATCTTTGGTGTGTTTTTGTTGCTGTCTTTTGTTTTTTGATTTTTTTCTTTATTTTATTTTATTTTATCTTCTTATCTTATCTTATCACATCTCTTTGACTCCACCATTCTCCCTGCATTAACATACGCCTCGCCTCAGAGACCTGGGCCCTACGAAAGCAGGATGAGAATGCTATTCGGGTCTCCTTGAGAGGAATCGAAAGAGCTATGCTTGGAATATTACGCCTCACTCAAGTGAGAGAAGGAATCCGGAGTTCTGACCTCCATCGCTATTCCAGAATCAGGGATGCTGTCTCGTTTGCCAAGGCATGGAAAATCAGATGGGCTGGACATGTAATGCGCTTTGGAGACAACCGCTGGACTAGAGCCATTACTGACTGGATCCCATTGGATGTCAAAAGATCACGTGGCCGCCCACCTAAAAGATGGTCAGACTTCCTTGTCAAGACCCTGAAGGAACGATTTGAGGCTCTTCATATTCCTGAATCAACCAGATGCCATTGGGCTACATTGGCACGTGATAGGGTCCAATGGAAATGTTACTGGCGCCCGCTCGAGCAAATCAATGAATAACGGGATTCAAGTGATCAAGTGATCTTATCTTATCCTATCCTATCACTGTCTTCCCATATATCATTGATCTGCTCGAGCGGGCACCAGTAACATCTCAATACATCCTGTCACATGCAAGATAGCCCAAGGGCATCCCGCTCCAGGAACATAAAGAGCCTCAAACCATGTTTGAGGTTTGAGGCTTATCCTATATTATTTTATTTTTTTAATATTTTATTATACCACCACAATATATACAATTACAAAGATGTTCATAAGATGTTCATATTTGGGTTATGGTCATACAGTGTTCCAGCACCCATCCCTCCACCAGTGCCCATTTCCCACCACCAATGTCCCGATTCCCTCCCACCTCCCCTTGCCTGCCTCTATGGCAGGTTCTTTATCTCTTTCTCTTTTTCCCTCTCTCTCTTCCTTCCCTTACACATTGTGAATTACAATACATACATTTAGAGGTTGTCATGTGTATCTTTTTGTCTGTATTTAATGCTCAGTTCTAGGTTGGCATTAGCACTTTTATTTTCCAAAGTGTTCAGGGAATACCAAAAATACCAGAATCGCTCATAACCTTCCCAGTGAGGTGAAGACTGAGTGTTGCTGACATTTCCTTTAGATATTTGACCCCAAGACTCAGTAGGCACGTGGCTTAGCCTCAGAGCACGCTCACTTAGAAGTGTGCTGCCCTCCACTGTCCCCTTCTTAGGAGTAAGTCACGGTGGAGAAACAAACTCAGAGCCTCAGTAGGACCAGGCGGAGATCGCGGAGAAAGGTCCTCACACTGACAGTGACAGAGGTCTGGACTCGGAGAGTGCTGGCCTCACTGCGGTCATGTTGCAGAGGGGACATCAGCTGGGAAGCAGCCAGAGGCTCCGTAACTGCCCCTCAGGAGCCCTTTGAGGTTGGTGTCTGTACATCAGGAATAAAAGACGTGGTGGAGGTAGGGTTTCAGTTTTACTTAGTAGCTAGTGATTCTAGAACTGTTTGTTGAGAAGAGGCCTTCATTGAGTCAATAGAAATCCATTTCTAAAGGCGAGTTAGCTGTATTTGTGTGGGTTTTTTTCTGAACTCCATTCCATTGCATTGATCCATTTGTCTATGCTTTTGCCAATTTTGATTTCCATAGCTTTAGAGTCGGTGTCAAAGTTGGTGGGTAGTGTAAGTGTTCTGACTTGTTCTTCTTGAATATTGTGCTGACGGTGTAGCTTCTGTCTTTCACATGTTCTTTGGCATTTGTGTTTTGCTCTCCACAAAATAATGTACAGGTTGGGGGCCGGAGCGATGGCCCAGCAGGTAGGGCGTTTGTCTTGTATGCGGCCGGCCCATGCCGCCCGGGTTCGATCCCGGCATCCCATATGGTCCCCTGAGCACCGCCGGGGTAATTCCTGAGTGCAGAGCCAGGAGTAAACCCTGAGTGTCGCGGGTGTGACCCAAAAAGCAAAAAAAAAAAAAAAAAAAAAAAGTACAGGGCTTTTGATGTGCTTGTTCCAAGTCGGAAGGTCTGACATCTTGAGTTTTCCTTCTAGGTTTGTAATTTTTCATCACAGTTGTGTTGTTTCCTTCACAATTCTTTTTTTTTCAGTTTTTTTTTTTTTTTTTTTTTTTTTAAGTATTTTATTATACCACCGTGAGATATACAAATAAAAAAGATATACAATTAAAAAGTTCATATTTGGGTTTTGGTCATACAGTGTTCCAGCACCCCTCCCTCCACTAGTGCCCATCTTCCACCACCAACGTCCCGGTTCCCTCCACCCTTCCCCAGCCCCTCCATGGCAGGTCCTTCACAATTCTTTATATGTTTCAGGACTGGAGTGATAGCGTAGCGGGTAGGGCATTTGCCTTGCATGCGGCTGACCCGGGTTCAATCCCCCAGCATCCCATATGGTCCCCTGAGCACCGCCAGGAGTAATTCCTGACGAAAAGCCAGAAGTAACCCCTAGGCATCGCCAGGTGTGACCCAAAAAGCAAGAAAATAGATTCTTTATATGTTTCATAGATTTATACCTAAGTATTTTGGGATACAAATAAAAGTGATATTGTGTTTATCAATTTTGTTCCTTTTTTTTCCAGAGAAAAACTTATTGTTTGGTTAGTTTTTCTCTATTGTTTTCAAGTTAAAATTTTATTGACTTCTGCTATAATTTTTATTGTTTCTTTTCTTCTGATTTAGAAAGTTTGTGCTACTCTTCTTTCTCAAGTTTCCTAAGGTGGAAATGTAGATTACTAACTTTCATATTTGTTTCCCTAAAATATGTATTTTGTGCTATAAAATTTTAAGTACTGAATTTGCCACATCCCACAAATTTTTGACAAATGTATTTTCATTAAGCTCAAAATACTTTAAAATTTGTCATGAGGCTTCTGTTGACCTATGTGTTATTTAAAAGTGTGTTGTTTAACCTCCAAATAGTTTCGAATTTTCCAGAAATTATTTTCAGCAAATATTATTTAACAACAATTTGCTTTAGTTATTTCTGGCTATTTGTTTCTAGTTTAATTCCATTGTGGTCTGAGAACATACTTGGTTGTTTTTTCTTCCCCCAAACTTCTTCAAATGCGTTTTGTGGTTCAGAGTGATCTATCTTGGCAAGTGTCTCATATGAACTTGAGAAGCGTGTATTTGCTGTTATTGGATGAAATACTCTATAAATGTTAGATCCAGTTGATTGATGATACAGTTCAGTAGAACTAACTGATTTCCTGCTTGTTACATCTGCCAGTTATTGATAGATGAGACTGGTGCTGGGTGCTTGTTTTTACCCTCTCGGTTTTGGCCACCCGGCGAGTGATGGTATACTGTTAGATGCCTAGACAGTAAAACTTGTTGACCTTCCTGAAGAATTGCTTCCTTGGTGACTATGCCACCCTTCATTCCTTATCATTTTGTTCCTTATTCTGTCTCTACTTTGTTTGAAATTAATTTATCTAGTCTACATTTCTTTTGTGTTGCCTTTAGAGGTATACCTTTTTCCATATGTTTTACTTGGAGTCCAAATATATGTGACCTTTTGATTTAGAGATTCAGCACTCAGCGCTCAGAGATAACTTCTAGCTCTGTGCTCAGGGGATGACTCCAGGCAGTGCTTAGGGAACCGAATGTGCTGATGAGTCTGAGCTTGGCAATGTACAAGACCAGTGCGTTAACCACCTGTACTAACATTTCAGCCTCTGCGACTTCAGAATGAAGTTTTGTAGACAGTGTATAGTTAGATTATAGTTAGAGTTCTTAAAAAATTAATTATCCTTGCTAGCCTATACTTTTAAACTGTTTAAGCTATTCACATTTAACGTATTTTATGCTTTCGTTAATATCTGCCTTATTTCGTCTACTTTTCCTCCTGCTTTTATGATTTTAAGTGAGTTTTCTAAATTGCATTTTCCTCCTTTTCACAGAATACCAGCTCTTTAAAAAATCGTTTTCAGTGTTTCCCTTTGACTTTGCAATATAATTTACAGTTGATCTATGCCCTTTTCAAGTAACATCATACTCATTCATAGATAGTATTGGTACTTTATAGCAGAGTATTTCCAGTTGTTTTAAATTAGCCTGTATAACATCATGGTTATTATTTTGATTAAAGTGCTATCTTTTAGATCAATTAAAAATAAAAAGATCACCTTTGACCCCAATGTTTAGATAGGAGAAGGATAGAAAAGGAAAGAAGTCAGGGGAAGGAGAGAACAGGAAGTTACGGGTGAGCAGGCATCAGGGGGTTCAGTTATACCGGCTATATGGGTGAGTGGTAGTCATAGATCCAAACACGGACTCAGCCTAACTGAAGCCAAGGGTGATTATTTTTGTTGATTTCTTTTCCTACATGATTCCTTTCTGTGTATATATTGAATTCCCAACCTTTATTATTTTCCTTCTTTCTGAATAACTTTTAACATTTCCTTCAGAGCAGCAGTACTGGTAATACATTCCTAATTTTTTTTTCATTACACTTCCACTTTTGAAGTATAATTTTACTGGAAACAGACTTCGAGATTTTTTCTTTTGATACTTTGAATATTTTTCCTTTATATTCTTGCTAAATGGCTTCAGAAGATAAATCAGATGTAATTATAATGCTCTTCTATAGGTACGCTGTTTTTTCTTCTCCTCGTCTGGCTCTTTCATAGTTTCCACAGTTTTTTGTGTCTTCGATTTCTTACAATTTAAATGATATACCTGGGAGTAGGGTTTTTTTTCCTGCTTGTGGGGTGATTGTTACGAATGATTCTGCATAGTATTCTCAGAGATTTCAACATCTGTTATCAATTTTAGAAAATTTATTAACATTACTGAATAGCACAGGGATTAAGGTACTTGCCTTGCACGTGGCTGACCCCAGTTTTGTCTTCAGTAGGTGAAGAACATTAAAACTTGCTGACCTTCCTTGATGTGGTAGAGAGTAGGGAGAGAAAGTGACTTAGACTCTGATTTATATCGCATGCGGATGCCCTTTGAGCACTGCCAGGCATAAAGCCTGTGCACAGGGCCAGGAGTAAGGCCTGAAATCAGCAAGGTGGGGTCCCCAAACAATACCTATCTTATCCAGCTCTTCTCTGCTGTTTAATTTATTAAAGATCTAGGATTTATAAATTTGTTGATAGTTGCATTTTGTTACTGGATTTGGCATATCGAACACGCATCGGACAGCTTGCCAGGCTCTGCCATGCGCGCTATATTTTCATTACTTTGAAGCAATGGGCTACATTGGCACGTGATAGGGTCCAATGGAAATGTTACTGGTGCCTGCTCGAGCAAATCGATGAATAACGGGATTCAAGTGATCAAGTGATCAAGTTGCATTTTAGCATCTTTCAGCACCAATCCCACCACCAGTGTCAGTTTCCCTCCTCCAGTGTTCCCACATTCCCTCCCCACCCCAGCTCCACCTGTGAACTTGACAGGCACATTGCAAGGTTCTGGCTTAGAGTTCGTGTTTACAGTGTAGTTGAGTCTATGTTTTGGGTATACGACTGTGCCACTTACCCATGGCACCAGCATAATAGAAGCCCGGATGCCTCTCAGCCCATTACGTCCTGTTCACCTGCTCCCACCCACCTTGATTTCTTCCCTTCTCTGTCCTTCTCTCTAAACACTGGGGTCAAGGGTGATCTCCCTTTACTAAGGTACATTTCCTCATCCAGTATTCTACCAACTTGATTTTTTTAATTCTAATTTTTTAGGTTTTTTTTTCCATTTTGATATAGAGTATGCTACCCACACGGCAGAGCCTGGCAAGCTACCCGTGTCGTATTTGATATGCCAGATACCAGTAACAATTATAGACCTCATTCCCATGACCTGATGGAATGGTTTGAGGCTCTTTATGTTCCTGGAGCAAGCAGGTGCCCTTGGGCTCTACTTGCATGAGACAGGTCATATGGAGATGTTACTGGTGCCCCCTCGAGCAAATCGACGATGAACGGGAAGACAGTATTCTACCAAAGTATCTGTCTCCTCTGATCCCTTTTGTCTTCTCCTATGATATTTTCTTATGTCTATAGACACTTTTTGTAATTGTGCTGCAGTTCTTGGACATTCAGTTTTGTTTTGTTTGTTCAGGGGCACTTATTTTTGGAGTAACACTGGGCAGGTTCTCAGTAGCCACTCTGAATGGTGCTGAGGGTCATGTTTGGTGGTGCTGAGGAACTCTGAATACCAGGAATCAAATCAAGGACTCCTGCGTGCAAAACACACTATCTAAAACTTTGAGTCATCTCTCCACCCCATTTTACATTCTCTCTCTCTTTTTTTCTTTTTTGGGTCAGAACCGACAATGCTCAGGGGTTACTCCTGGCTCTGCACTCAAAAAATCACTCCCGGTGGTGCTCGGGGGACCATATGGGATGCTGGGCATCGAACCCATGTCAGCCATGTGCAAGGCAAATGCCCTACCCGCTGTGCTATCGCTCCGGTCCCTACGTTCTCATTTTCTTTCTCACATTTCCTTTTGAATTTTTGGCTAGAGTCTTCATCTCTGTTTACATTTGCATCTGTTTTTGTATGTTGTCCACTTTTTTTCCCATTGAGGCCCTTAACACACTCACTGTGACTTACCTTCAGTCTCTGTTTTGATGATTCCAAAATCTGTGTGTACCACATTGAGCCTGACTTTCCTGCCTGCTGTGTCTCTTCAGGCTGTGTTCTTTGCCTTCAGCATGCATTCTGCTTTTTATTACTAGTCAGACATGCTGTATCTAGTGCTGGGAATTGTGGTCAGCATGTAGTGTGAGGTTAAAAGCCACACATGGTGTGAACAGTATAGTGCCGTCCTTTAGTTTTTGTTTGGGGAGAAGCACCCAGTGATGCTTAGGAGCTGTTGCTCCCTGTATGCTGGAGGTCGCCCCCAGTGCTCGGGGCAGCATGCAGTGCAGGGGCTTGAATCTTGGCCTGCTACATGCAAAGCGTGCACTCAACCCATGCTTCTCTGTTCCAGGCCCTCCAGTTTTAAATTGTTCAAATGTCCAGCTGTTTTACCAGTCGAACGAGTTTATTCAGGCATAGCTGTCACAGTTTGGTTCATAGCAGATTCCCCCAACAAAGGGAGGTGAGTTGGCCTGTTTATGTAGGAAAAGAGAAGGAGGATGAACTCTTTCTGGGGTGGATGCAAGATGCTGTGGTGATGGTGGTGACTTCTTTCTTTCTGGGAACCTCGGCCTGTTGTTGATATGTCTGGTGTATTTTTTATATTGTTTTTTCTCCTCTCCCCCTCCTCCTCTCCCTCTTCCTTCCCCTTTCCTATACTCAGTTGTGTGCAGGGATTATGCCAGGCTCTGTGCTCTGGAATCACTCCTGACCATGCACAGGGGACCATATGGGATTCTGTGGATGTGTGCAAGGCAGATGGCCTACCCACTGTGCAATCTCTCTGGCCCTTCTCTGCTTTGTTTTCTTATCCTGCATGCCTAGGTGAAATGGTCCAGTATCTGTTTTGTCTCCTCTGACTTACTTTTCTTTGTATAACCCTTAAGTTCCTTGAATTTTGCTGCATGTTTCATCATTTTTAAGAGCTGAAGGGTATTCAGTTCGTATAAATTGATAGGTACCATCTCTTTATCCACTGATCTTTTGAAGACACCCTAAACTATGTGTGTGCCGTTGCTATTGTAAAGAATATAGCAATAAAAATTAGGGTTCATATAATTATTGGAGTGAATGATTTCCCTATTCTTTGAATAGATACTCAGAAACAGGTTGGTGGATTGTATAGTTCTGCTTTTAATTTTTTTTAAATTCAATACTGTTTTCTCAAACAGTCTCACCAGTTGATGTTCCCATCAGCAGGTTCCCTTCCCTCCACGTCTTTGTGGATTCTTGCTATTATTTTATCAGTCTTTCTGTTAGAAGCCATTCTCACACCTGTGCTGTGAAGTCTCATTGTGGTTCTGATGAGCGCCTCCCTGATAATAAGTGATGGTGATCAATCCCACGTGCATATTCAGTCCTATGTTCTCTTTGGCATAGTTGCTATTTAGATCTTCTATCATTTATTTAATTCATTCTTGGGATCACACATGGTAGTGCTCAGAGCTTTCTCCTGACTCTTCAGTCAGCTTTACTCCTGGTATTGTTTGAGGGACCATATAAGGGTACCAGGGATTGAACCTGGGTTAGCCATGTGCTAGCCAGGCGCCCCTACCTGCTATACTTTCTCTCCAACATGTGCTTATCTTTTAATTATGAAGTTGTAATGGCTTTGTATGCTCTCATCTTCTTGATGTGGTAGAAAGAGAGTAGGGAGAGAACATGATTTATCCTCTGAGGAGGAAATCTTAGGCCTTTATACTTTAAGCGAACTCAAGTCATTAGATGGTGACCTAGAAGCAGTTCAGTCTTTCTTTTTCCAGTCCTTTTTGTGAGATGGGAAGACTGATGGGCTGACTGGCCTGGGTCAGGTGTCCTTCCCCCAAGTTATAAATGATGTGTGATGCAAAGTGTGGTGGCTCCTATAAGACTCTAGAGACCTTAACACACTCAGTTCCTAGCTGCAAGGCAAGGATGGTTTGACCGCCCTCCCAGGTACCACCACACCTTCTCTTCTAGCTTCCAGGAAGACCTGATTCTCTGCCTCTGCCCATCTTTCCAGGCTTTACGGTAATGATTTGATCTGTGACCTCATTCCCTGACCTAAGGAGAAGTGTTGGTTTTTGGTTTGTTCAGGTTTTATCTTGCTATGAGGAGAGGAATGATGAGTAATAACCCCTGTCCCATGTGGGAGCTGAAACCTCAGGTCCTTGTGTGTTGAATATTGAGGGTCTCAATTTATGATGGAGAACTTAGTATCAAATTTGCCTGTGGATTGTACACAGCCCAGGCCTGGAGTTTAGTTATGAATGTCACCTTCCCCTCCCCTCTGGGCCCTGTTCACAGTCTGATTTAGAAAGCATGCCTGCCTCTGAGGTGTGGGGGCTGGTGCCTAGTGAAACCTTGCTGGGTGGGGTTCCTGCATTCAGGTTCCAGCTCTGCCCTCTGGGGCTCTTTTCCCCAGCTCCACAGTGGGAAGATATTGGGGGGAAGACCTCTTAGCTTGCTGAGCTCATAGTAGACCTCAGACTGACCTGTGAGAGGGAATGATTTTGTTGTGAGTTTGTTTTATGGAAGTATTTCCAGATGCCAGCTCTACCTTTGTTCTTGTCAAACAATAAAATGGTTCCTAAAAGGAATGGGGGGAAACAGCAGTCATATGAGGGCATATAAAGAACCAGTGACCCAGAGTGTTTATTTTGGACTTTTCATCTTGAGATGAGCACATCTTTCTTGAAAGTATTTCCCCTAACTTAGGGCGCCTAGGGGTAGGGGGAGAAATAGGAGGTCCCCAGGGTCTTATAAACCTATGGTCTTCATTTGTTAATCCTTGGTTGCAAAGAGAGCAAGGGAAGGCCCTTTCTCTAGGTCTTGGTGGAACTTGCCTTCTCAAAGTTCTCTTCTCAGAACTTGGAGGAAATTGCCTTCTTTCTGGAAGGCTGAAATTGTAGGTGGGAGTCTCAAATTCACATGAGAGGTATCATTCATTAATTTCCTTAGATCGGGTATCTCCATCAATATGAGACAGGAAAAGAATCATATGTCTTTGGTTGGCTTTAATGGTTTAAAAACTCCAACTTTGTTAAACTTGTCATCTCATTCAAAGGACTATTGAGTTCCTTAAAGTCCTTTGAACTTGCATTGACTCATGATAGTGAACTTCACCACCGGTTTCAAGGGTCTCCTATTTCTTTGCTTTTTGAGCCATACCTAGTGGTCCCCAGGGGCCACTCCTGACACTGTAATTGGGGGTTGCTCCTGGTGGTGCTCAGAGTTTCATAGGGTGTTGGGGGATGGAATGTGCGTCTCCATGCAAGGCAAAGCAGGCACCTAGCTGGTTGAGTCGCCTATTGAAAGTATTATAGAGAAGTAGGTTGGTCCTTGAGTGGACTGAGAAGCTTTTCCCTGATAGGGAAACACACTGGAAGGCGTCATTTCCATCCTGAGCTCCAGCACTTGGCACCATAAAGAAGCACTCATCAACGTGTTTGGTGGGTGGACTAGTGAGGGCAGGAACTTGCCCATCCAAGCTGGCAGTGCCGCCCCTCATTCAGCTCTGCTTCCTCACTCAGATCACTAGCCTTTCCTTTGTAACAACAGGAGTGGCCCCTGTGTGTAGCAGTGTCACCGTTGGTAGCTCCGTGAGTGAATGGCGAGAGAGGGCAGGCAGACACCCTGTTCTCGGTGGGGTGACATGCAGAAGTGGTGGCAAAATGTATCCTGAGTGACATTTTTTCTCTTCCTTTTTGGCCACACTTAATGGTACTCAGAGGCTGCTCCCAGCTCTGTGCTCGGGGGTCTCTGCTGGCAGCACATAAGAGTCTGTACAGTGCCAGGCATCAATCCCAGGCTTCCTGCATGGGAGTATGTGGGCTCAGCCCAGTGAGCTAGTTCTTCTATCCCTGATTGCAAATTTTATTTATTTGTTTCTGGGAACACACCCAGTGATGTTCAAGGGTTACTCCTGGCTCTGTACTCAGGAATTACTCCTGGCAGTACCTGGGGAACCATATGAGATGCCAGAGATTAAACCCAGGTTGACCGGATGCAAGGTAAGCATCTTACCTGCTGTGCTATAGCTCTGGCCCCTGATAGCCAATTTAAAGTATTTCTCCAGCTTCCAGGGGAAAAAAAGAGTGGAAGCAGGGTAACTGTTGGACTCTGTGAGACTATCCCGGGGAGAAGTCGGGCGAAGAGGGAGTCAGGTGTGATGAAGAGGAGGGTTCCTGTGTGGCTTGGTGCTGATGTCGGAGCCCGTCGCACTCCGTGGTGGGCTGGGTGTGCCTTAGGCACTATGTGGTGAAATCAAGGCTGATCCCAGCTTTGATGCTTGGTAAAAGCTTGGCTGTTGGTAACACATTGCCAGATGGGTTGAGACACAGGGAGAAGCAGGAATGTGGGTGGGAATGGAAAATGGATCCTTAGTCACAGGACATGGAATATAGCTGTGAGTCTAGTTAGCAACTGGATAGAAGAGTCCAGGAGGGCTGGTGGCAGCTTTGAGAGTCTGGGCTTTGGGTGACCGGAAACCAGTATGTGGTGTTTGTACCAATGGTGTGAGGGTACTATTGCTGCATGTTTGAGTGGGAGGCGGTGGTAGTGTGTGTGTGTGTGTGTGTGTGTGTGTGTGTGTGTGTGTTGTTAGTGGTGTGGAGTGGAGCCTCAGCCACATACTTCAGCCTGATTGCCGTTTTGGAAGAAAGTTAAGGGAAGGAAAACACTCTGGAGAGCTTCAGGAGAGAGTGGACAGGTGCTGGCTGGGCAGCACCCCTGGCCATGCCTTGGCCCTGTGACCAACGGCAGCCACAGAGCCAGTGGCGCCTCCTTCTTTGCAAAGTGGATCCAGCCACAGTGTCAGCCTCACCTCTCGGTCATGAGGATGAAATGGAGCCAGTCTGTGGAACTGACTCCCTGGAGCAACCCTGGAGCTTGGGGTAATTGGAGCAAGCTGAGATGGCTTGGCACCAAGGCAGAGCCGTCCGTCAGTGAGGAAGATTAGTTTGCAGAGATTAGGGCTCTCAAATCGGTTCTCCAATGCCAGAATGTTGTGATGAATAACACAGCCCCCCAAGTTGCCCTTTGAGGGGATCCATACTTTCAGTCATAACGACCAGTCTGCTGCTAAGCTTTGGTGTTTCAATGGCCATTGGACACCCAGATCATGAGCGGAAGTAACATCATTAGTTGGGTTCTGAGTTGTGGGTGGCTCAGGATGGATGTGAGGTGCCCGGAGGTGCCATATGGAGGGTGGATGCTCTTGACCTTGGCCTGAGCGTGGGGAAGTGGGTGGTGGCCTGCCAGGGGAATCTGCTTGTCCCGCCTGTGATGCGTTAGATGCTCTTTGCTATAGCAGCCACGTAGGGGCTGTGGCAGGATTCAGAGCAGAGCGCACAGGAAGCTTCCCCGGCTTGCCCACCTGGTAGTGGCCAGCTTCAGGGACAGACATGGGTGCCAGAGAGGAATCCAGGGCTTTCTGGGGCTGAGAGTTGGGCCATACCCCTAGACCTGCCTCTTTGTGTCTTACTGAAGTCTCACATTAGTACTTTCTAATGTTTTCGTTCCCATTTAGCTATTTAATTCATTAGACATTGATGTATATAAATTTTTCCACCTTTCTCACGCTTACCCACTAATACTTTTTTTGCCCCCTCTGATGTTTTCTAATAAAACTATACCCAGGAGGAGTTGAAACCCCCTCCCCAGACTCAGTCCTCTCAAGAGGCAGCAACAATTGAGATTTTGGAAGTTGATAATCCCCAGACATGTTTTATGAGTCCTCTGTGTGTGGACGAAACCACAGCGGGTCCCACGGAATCACGCATCTCACAGTGACCTGCGGAAAAGCTTACTTTGACATCATCTCAGCTTCCAGGAAAGTTGTGAGAGCAGCAAGAACTTCACTTCAGTTTCCCAAAGACTAACATCACCTGCAGTCGCTTTTTTTCCCTGCTTTCTTCTCCCTCTCTCCTTTAACTCTACAACTGCATTTTTTCAGAATCTCTGAGATAAATGTGGCTTTGATAGCCCCTCAGCATAGGTGAGTTTTCTCAAAACGAGAGCCTTCGCTTACATAAGCACAGTGCTGGGTTCCGAGTCAGGAAAGGATGGTTGACGGAATGCTGCTAACAAGTCACACACTTCCCTCGGCTGCCATCTGTGGCAGTGGTGGAGCAGAATCTAGAAATTAGGGAAAGCCTAGGAGCCTGGATCCTGGGCTCCAGTTAAACATCCTGCATTCTGGTCTTTCCAGTAAGGGGAGTCCTCAGTCTTTGTCTTGCTGAACCTTCATAGTTTTCGAACGTGGGTAGCTGATTTTGTAGGCTATACCTCGATTTGGGTCTGGCTGACTGCTCTTTTCAGGGCCTCTGTTCTTTTTCCCCCAGCCTGGAATACTTAGCTGTGATAGCTGTGATCTTGTCAGCATACCATGTCAGGAGCTGTTGTTATTGCTTCCTGAATCACTTAGTTGTTTGTTTTCTTGTGTGGCGTGGGGAGGTGCCACACCCAGAGGTGCTCAGAGGGTGCTCTCAACTCAGTGCTCAGGGATCACAACCTATGGTGCTTGGGGAACAAAGGAGCAACCCCAGGGTTCCTGCATGCGGAGTATGTGTTCTCTCCAATTCAGATCGCCCTCTGTCCCAGGTTGCCTGTTTTATTCCCCAGCTGATCTGAAACCACAGTTTTCTAACTTTCTGTGTACATGTGGTTCTGCGTCTAGATGTCTTTAAAAGGATTAGTTTGCCTAATTCTGTGTCCTATTTTAATGACACCACTTCCCTACTGTGATATGTCATTTGCGGAAGGGGAGGACGTTAAGCCACACTCAGTGCAACCTGGGTCTTTTCCTGACTCTGCTCAGGGATCACTCCCGACAGTACCCAGGGACTTGAACCAGGGTCAGAGGGATAGAAGCAAGTGACTTCACCCCTATCCCATCTCTCTGGCCCCCGTTCTTTTTTAGGAATATAGAGTCTTTGTATTTAAACTCCATAAGGTCTCCCGGGAATCCTGTTTGGATTATGTTTGGAACCACATTGAGTTTATGAATTCACTTGATCACTTGAATCCCGTTATTCATCAATTTGCTCGAGCGGGCACCAGTAACATTTCCATTTGACCCTATCACGTGCCAGTGTAGCCCAATGGCATCTGGTTGCTTCAGGTATATGAAGAGCCTCAAACTATTCGCTCAGGGTCTTGACGAAGAAGTCTGACCATCTTGTAGGTGGACGGCCACGTGATCTTTTGACATCCCATGGGACCTAGTCAGTAACGACTCTGTGAGTTTATGAATTAGTTTATGAGTTTATGAATTAGCTCTGAGAAATGTGACACCAAGGTAATATGTGCATCTTCCCATAGTGTCTCCTCAGCATCCTGGTCTTTCAGAGTTTTATTTGTTTTTCTTTTTAAGGAAAATTGACTTTGTATTCTTAGAAACCGTGCACAGATATGGATAGGTTTGTTTCTGGGTGTTTTCTGACTTGATTACTCAAGGAAGAATTCTTCCTTCCATCATGTTTTCTAATTGATTTTTTATCGGTGAAGGGAAGCCATTGATTCCTGAACATTAATTCTGTGTTTTCTTACTTCTGCAGAATTCTCTTGTTCTGATAGTTTCTCTGTTGATTCTCTTGGACTTTTTTAATGTAGATATAATCACATCTACAAATAGTGACAGGTACTAGGAAGTTTCTAACCTTCACAAAAGGCTATCACTCGAAAAGTTTCTTTAGACACTCAATACAACATTGGCCAGGGCCAGTCACAGTGAGGAACGCTCAGTGTCTCTGCCATCTAACTGATGAAATTATTCTGGAGATCCTAGATAGTAATGTAAAAAGATTAGGAAAAGAAGTGTAAGGGCTGAGAAGGAAGAGACAAGCCTGTCAGCCTCCAATATTTGATACTAACGTTTATTTTTTGGAGTTGTAGTTGAGTGCCGTATTTTGTTACTAGCTTCCTTCCTCTTTTTTTTTTTTGAGGGGGATGGAAGGTGGGTAGGATATAGACACAGTGATGCTCAGTGTTTACTCCTGGCTCTGTGCTCAGGGATCACTCCTGGCAAGGACGTGGGGATCATATGGGTGCTGAGAATCGAACCTGGGTCAGCTGCATGCAAGGTAGACACCTTACCTGGCTGTACTATCTCTCCAGCCTCCCTGTTTGCTAGCGTTGTGTGAAAATTTTTTGTATCCGTATCTTTAAGATGCATGTGTAATTTTCTTATTTAAATGACTCTTTCCCCATTTTAATAGAAGTTTGCTGACTTTATCACAAGAATTGGGATGTTCCTCTAGCCACAGCAATGTAGAAACATAGCTATAATCCCATTATTGAGGAGTTTGATAGGATTTGCCACCAAAATTATTTGAACATTCACAGTAGATTTATAATTCAATCCTCCCATTATTGGTCTATTCATGTTTTTATTTCCTCTTGAGTCAGCTTTAGTGCATTTTGTTTGTTAATACTGAGAAACTGGTTTTAATGTATTTCATTATTAAAATATTTTTTCTTTCTTTGCCACACTTCGAATGTGCTCAGGGTTTACACCAGGCTTTGTGCTCAGAGATCATTCCTGGAAGGACTTGGAATGCTGGGGATTGAACCTGGATTGGCCAGGTGCAGGGCAAGCACCTTCCCTGCTGTACTGTCTCTCTGGCCCTTGCAAGCATTTTACTTTATTTCTTTTTAAGTTTTTATTTATTTATTTATTTATTTATTTTTTTTTTTTACAATTACAAAGATATACAATTAAAAAGTTTATATTTGGGTTTTGGTCATACAGTGTTCCAGCACCCATCCCTCCACCAGTGCCCATCTCCCACCACCAACGTCCCCGGTTCCCTCCCCCTCCCCCAGCCCTCCTCCATGGCAGGTTTTTTATTTCTTTCCCTTTCTCTCTCTCTTTTCCTTCCATTCCAGACTATGGATTACAGAACATACATTAAAGGGTTGTCATGTGTATCTTTTTGCCTCTATTTAATGCTCAGTTCTAGATTGGTATTAGTACTTTCAACAATTGTTAGCACACTGTTCCATTTTCTGTCTTACCTAGCCTATGACTCCCACATGTTTGTGATAATTTCCACCTTTGACAAGACCTCCTGATATATGTTTCACTTGACCTTGGATATTGGTATAATAATATGTACATATATATTTATGTTATGCAGATAAATGCAGTGATTCTGTATCTGTCTCTCTCCTTCTGGCTAATTTCACTCAACATAATCTTCTCCATGTCCATCCATTTATAGGCAAATTTTATAACTTCATTTTTCCTAAGAGCTGCATAGTATTCCATTGTGTAGATGTACCAAAGCTTCTTTATCCAGTCATCGATTTTTTGGGCACTCTGGTTGCTTCCAGATTCTGGCTATTGTGAATAATGCTGCTATGAACATAAAAGTAGGGATGGTGTTTCCGCTGCATATTTTTGGTTTCCCAGAGTAGATTCCCAGGAGTGGTATGGCTGGGTCAAATGGGAGTTCAATTTCTAGTCTTTGGAGGAATGTCTATATTGTTTTCCAGAAAGGCTGTACCAGCCGGCATTCCCACCAACAATGGATAAGTGTCCCCTTTTCCCCACATCCATGCCAGCACTTGTTGTTCTTGCTCTTTTGAATATGTGCCAGTCTCTGTGGTGTAAAGTGATATCTCATTGTTGTTTTGATTTGCATCTCTCTGATGATTAGTGATGATGAGCATTTTTTCATATGGTTTTTGGCCATTCGAATTTCTTCCTTGCTGAAGTTTCTGTTCATTTCTTCTCCCCATTTTTTGACGGGGTTGTTTGTTTCTTTCTTGTAAAGTTCTACCAGTGCCTGATATATCCTAGATATTAACCCCTTATCAGATGGGTATTGGGTGACTATTCTTTCCCATTCTGTGGACTGCCTTTGTATCTTAGTCACTGTTTCTTTTGAGGTGCAGAAGCTTTTTAGTTTCATGTAGTCCCATATGTTTATCTTTTCTTCTAGTTGTTTTGTTAGTGATGTTTCACCTTTGAAGATGCCTTTAGCTTCAATGTCGTGGAGGGTTTTTCCTATATTTTCTTCAATGTGCTTTATGGATTCAAGTCTGATATTGAGATCTTTAATCTATTTTGATCTGATTTTTGTGCATGGTGTTAGACACAGGTCCAAATTCATTTTTTTACATGTCGCTGCCCAGTTTTCTCAACACCACTTGTTGAAGAGGCTTTCCTTACTCCATTTTGGACTCTTTGCACCTTTATCGAAGATTAAATGATCATGTGTTTGAGGTTGGGTGTCAGGATACTCAATTCTATTCCATAGATCCACAGGTCTGTTTTTATTCCAATACCATGCTATTTTAATTACTACTGCCTTGTAGTACAGTTTGAAGTTGGGAAAGGTGATACCTCCCATTTTCTTTTTTCCCAAGGATTGCTTTAGCTATCCTTGTGGGGTTTATTGTTCCATACAAATTTCAGGAGCGTTTGGTCAATTTCTTTAAAGAATGTCATGGGTATCCTTACAGGGACTGCATTGAATCTGTACAGAGCTCTAGGGAGTATTACCATTTTGACAATGTTGATTCCCCTCATCCACGAGCAGGGAATATGTTTCCATTTCCTTGTGTCCTCTTTTATCTCTTGGAGCAGTGTCTTGTAGTTTTCTTTGTATAGGTCCTTTACATACTTGGTTAAGTTGATTCCTAAGTATTTGATTTTCTGTGGCACAATTGTGAATGGAATCGTTTCCTTACTATCCCTTTCTTCTCTTTCGTTATTTGTATATAAGAAAGCCACCAACTTTTGGGTGTTGATTTTGTATCCTGCCACTCTACTATATGGTCTATTGTTTCTAGGAGTTTTTGGTAGAGAGTTTAGGCTTCTCTAGGTATAATATCATGTCATCTTTGAATAATGATAGCTTGACTTCTTCCTTGCCTATCTGGATGCCCTTGATGTCCTTTTTCTTCTCTGATTGCTATGGCAAGTACTTCCAGTACTATATTGTTTAAAAGAGGTGAGAGTGGGCAACCTTGTCTTGTCCCTGATCTCAGGGGGAAGGCTTTCAACTTTTCCCCATTTAGAATGATGCTCGCTGTGGGCTTTTGGTAGATGGCTGTAACTATCTTGAGGAAAGTCCCTTCAATTCCCACTTTCTGGAGGGTTTTAATCATGAACGGGTGCTGGATCTTGTCAAATGTTTTCTCTGCGCTCTATTGATAGGATCATATTTTTTTTATTTTTTTTTTATTGATATGATGTATTATATTGATTGACTTGCGAATGTTGAACCATCCTTGCATTCCCGGGATGAATCCTACTTGGTCATGATGTATAATCTTCTTGATGAGTCTTTGGATTCTGTTTGCTAGTATTTTGTTGAAGATCTTAGCATTCGTGTTCATCAGGGATATTGGTCTGTAGTTTTCTTTCTCTGTGTTGTCTCTCTCTCTGCTTTGGGTATCAGGGTGATATGTGCCTCATAGAAGCTGTTTGGGAGTGTTTCTGTTTCTTCTATTTCCTGGAAGAGCTTGAAAAGGACTGGCAGTAGGTCCTCCTTAAAGGTTTGGTAGAGTTCACTAGTGAATCCGTCTGGACCTGAGCTTTTGTGTTTGGGCAGACTTTTAATTACTGTTTCAATTTCCTCAATGGTGATATTGGAGGAATTAGAGGTCTTTTGTTTCAGCTGTGGGAGGTTATAGGACTTTAGGAATTTATCCATTTCTTCTAGATTCTCATGTTTCATGGCATACAGACTCTCAAAGTAATCTCTGATGATCTTTTGGATTTCTGTGGTTTCTGTTGTGGTGTCACCATTTTTATTTCTGATTCTGGTTATTTGGGTTCTCTCTTTCCCTGTCCTTACAAGTCTCCTTGTAAGCATTTTAAAACAGAGAGGAAGGAGCACGCTTTTTCTTCACTCTGTCCCTCCATCTGATTCCGTTAGTTATAGTAAGTTTCTCATTTCTAACTGTAGATTAACTTCCATATTTGTGAGGTGCTGGTCTTTCTGCTTGCAAAGCATGTGTTCAACCCATTGAACTGTCTCTGGCCCAAAATCAATGCTTTAAGTAAAACGCAGATGTCTTTAATGTCTGTGGAGTTCCAAATATAAATGAATCATAGTCAGTGGAACTTTTTCAGAGTCCTTGGTGGGCAACCTGATGTAACTATCAGGATTGAGACTTTAAGGCCCAGTTTATGGATAATTGAGGTATTTTATTATAAGGGATTCATTGTAACCATGGACTAATTTTTTGCAACTTCACTTGGCGCAATAGCCCAGCGGGTAGGGCATTTGCCTTGCATGCAGCCGGCCCATGCCGGCGCGTGTTCCATCCCCGGCATCCCATATGGTCCCCGAGCACCGCCAGGAGTAATTCCTGAGTGCAGAGCCAAGAGTAGCCCCTGAGCATCGCCGGTGTGACCCAAAAATCAAAAAAAAAAAAATGACTACTGAGTATGCTACTTGCACGGCAGAACCTGGCAAGCTACCCGTGTAGTATTTGATATGCCAGATACCAGTAACAATTATAGACCTCATTCCCATGACCTGATGGAATGGTTTGAGGCTCTTTATGTTCCTGGAGCAAGCAGGTTCCCTTGGGCTCTACTTGCATGAGACAGGACATATGGAGATGTTACTGGTGCCCGCTCGAGCAAATCGAAGATGAACGGGAAGACAGTGATACAGTGATATTGGTGATATAAGTATGTAATAAGAATAATAGTCACTCTTAAAGTTGTTCAGAATCTGTGCTGCCAGCTCTTTAGAGATACTGATTTGGCTTGGTTTGGTTTTGGATGCCATGCCCAGTCCTGCTCAGGGCTTATTCATGGTGGGGTTTGGGTGACCATATAGGGTGCCGGGATTGAACCCAGGTCCACTGTGCAAAGCAGACACCCTACCACTCTAGAGGCAGTTGATACATACAGAGTTTCCTGTTTTGCTAACACGTTCCCCACACTAATGTTGGGGCTTGCTCCATTGTGCTGTTAGTGATTATGGGTCCTGGTGTATTTAGACGCTTGCTCTTAGCAGTTCTATTTACACTGGACAATGCTTGGAATCTTTTTTTTTCCCTTATGAGTTACACTCGGCAATGCTCAGGGCTTACTTCTGGCTCTGCACTCAAGAATTACTCCTGGCGGTGCTCAGGGGACCATATGGGATGCCGGGTATAGAGCCTGGGTCAGCCGCATGCAAGGCAATCGCCCTACCCGCTGTGCTATCGCCTCCCGCCCGATACTTGGAATCGTTGAGGCTAGAAATGTGCCTTGCATATTATCTGCATATTACTCCACAACATGCAATGATACCTAGCCACAGGATCTTAAAAATTCAAGATGAATTTAAACCCATTAAGTAATACATGATTATTAAAACCTTTAGATAATTTAATTTGATGGGCCTGGTGCATGCAGAGCTTGTACCCTTCCCCTGTACTATCTCCCTGGCTCCAGATGCTCTTTTTTTTTTAGTCCCCTTTCTGCAAAGATGCACCTCCGGCTGATTTTAAAAAGCTTAAAAGTATGGCAACCTTTTTATAGAATAGGTCTTAAATTTTATTTATTGTTTTGGATCACACCTGATAAGGGTCACTCCTAGCTGTGCTATCATGGGTTGCCAGGGATCAAACCTGGGTCAGCAGCATGCAAGGCAAACACTCTACCTGCTGTTCTATTGCTCTGGCTCTACTGTCAGTGATTCTTGACCCAGGGTGCAACTTTGAGGGCTCACCACCTCGTGGCTGGTGGAACTGGTGGTGCTTGGGAGCCACGAGGGCCACACCGCAGTAGTGGTGGAGCCACTGGGGCTAGGACTACGGCTAGTGTTAGTTGGGGAGCCAGGTGGTGCCAGGGACTTCACTCATGACGTCATGCATGCAATGCACGTGCTCTGCCCTTAACTGCTCTGCGCCTTAAGCTGCCTGGTTCTTGGGCCCCAGAATGGATCTCTCTTTCTAGGATCTTGAAGAATTATTGACTATATAGGCATGTTTTAGAGTTATCACTGAGGCTTTGAGGTTTTTTTTTTTTTTTTTGTTGTTTGTTTTTGCTTTTTGGGTCATACCTGAAACTGCTCAGGGATTACTCCTGTCTCTGCACTCAGGAATTACGCCTGGCAGTGCTCGGGGGATCATACGGCATGCTGGGAATCGAATCCAGGTCTGCCATGTGCAAGGCAAATGTCCTACTCGCTGTACTATTGCTCCGGCCCAAGACCTTAAGCTTTTCAATTTTTTTTATTTATTTATTTTTGGCTTTTTGGGGGGGTCACACCCGGCAATGCTCAGGGGTTACTCCTGACTCTCTGCACTCAGGAATTACTCCTGGCGGTGCTTAGGGGACCATATGGGATGCCAGGGATCGAACTCGGGCAGGCATGGGCCGGCCGCGCTCAAGGCAAATGCCCTACCCGCTGGGCTATTGCTCCGGCCCCCACCTTAAGCTTTTTGAAGAGAATTTAAGCTACAGTTTAAAATTGTCTTCTAAAGTTTAATAAAGCTTATCAATTTTGAAGTTGTTATATTTTAACCTGTTTCTTTTTTTTATATTACCTTATGTAATGTAAAAATGGAGTTCCTCAGAGCTCCATCCAAGAGAAAACCTGATCTTTCCCCTATAAGATTCATCAGTAAATGCTTGAGATGAGAGCCTTCTACTGAGAATATACCACCTACATGGCAGAGCCTGGCAAGCTACCTGTGATTTATCTATTTGTTATGCCAAAAACTAATAACAGTTATGGACCTCAATTCCATGACCTGAAGACTGGTTTGAGGCTCTTCCTGTCCCTGGAGCAAGCAGATGCCCTTGGGTTACACTTGCTTGTGACAGGACGTATGGAGATGTTACTACTGGTGCCCACTCGAGCAAATCGATGAACAATGGGAAGACAGTGATACAGTGATTTTGGGCCAGATTGGAATTGGGGGAGAAGAGGAAAAGAAGAAATAATTAGGGTTAGCTATTTTTATTGTTAATTTCAAAGAACTTGCTCTTGATTTTATTATTATTTTGTCTTCTACTTCTTTAATATCTGATAGTGTCTCTTTTTTTGCTATATTTTGGTTATTGTCTAGTTGGATTAATTTTTTTTCTTTTTTTTTATTGACAAGTTTGGAAATACCCCATGGTTTTTATAGTGTTGTCTATATAAAAGACAACAGTTTATATAGTGTTGTCTTTTTTTCGTTTTAAACAGTCTGAAGTTTAATTTCTTTTTTAAAGTACTTTTCTAAATAACTTTTTGGGTTACATGTCCAAGTGGTTTAACCGTTTGTGACTCTTGTAGTTTAAGTTTTAGTTTTATTGCTTCATGGTCAGAAAATACAGTCTGTCTTTTTCTATTTTTAAAAAAAACAAGGTATGCTATCACATGATCACTTTGTGATTGTTACATGAGTTTTGAAAATAGTTTCTTAAGTATATATAAAAATACTTTGAGCTGGCTAGTAGCATTTTTCTAATCCTTATTCCCTTATTTATAAAAAAAAGTCCTCATGCTCTGCCCATTTGGAGGAAATATGCTTCAGGGGACTATGATTGTTTTCCTATTGCTCCTTGTACTTTCAACAGTTCTTGCTGAGTATTTTATGAATGTAAGAAATTTCATCCTGCTCCTCCAGGTATTGTAGGTGTGACTGAGGTGCCCGGCTGCATCGGCAGGTGGCAGACAGGAGACAGGCTTGTCTACACCCAGGGCTCTGCCCCATGGGTCCCGGATGGTTGATGGTCTGACATAGAAAGAGACTGGGCCCTCTGGGATGAACTCAGAGCCAAGGCAGAGCCTGGCAAGCTACCCATGGTGTATTCGATATGCCAAAAACAGTAACAATAATGGACCTCATTCCCAACAAATGGAGACGTTACTGGCGCCCGCTTGAGCAAAAAAGATGAACGAACAATGAGAAGACAAGTGACAAGAAATTTCATAATTGCATATTCTTTTGGTAGTTGAATTTTATGTCAGTTAAAAACTCTTTCTTTCTTTTTAACTTTTGTTTTTGCCTTAGGAGTCTGTTAACATTTCTACTTTTTTTTTTTTTTTTTTTTTTTTGGGTCACACCCGGCAATGCTCAGGGGTTACTCCTGGCTCTGCACTCAGGAATTACTCCCGGTGGTGCTCGGGGGACCATATGGGATGCCGGGGATCGAACCCAGGTTGACCGCATGCAAGGAAAACACCATACCCGCTGGACTATCGCTCCGGCCCCCCATACTGTCTTATCTTTTAACTTCTCTGAATCTTCTGTTTCTGGCCTATATCACTCCTCTCTTTGTGATACTATTTCTAAGCAGGGAAATTTAAGATCATCCATGAGTTTTGTGAGTGTTAGTTTAATCTTTGGCTTCTCTGCTGCCATGTTCATTTTGGGCATCCCTTGAACTTTTCTCTTGATTTATGTTGTGTTTAGTCTTCCCTTTTCTTCCCTTTTCTTTTCTTCCATTTTGTTGTTATATCTGCTATTGCTCCCTCTTGATTGGGAAGTTATAGCCCACTTCTCATTTCTTGCTTATGTTTAAAATATGCTTAAACTTGTATAAGTATAAATCAATATCTGTAATTACCCTCCATGAATCCCTCACAAATATTTGATATTTAATTGCATATATCCGTTCCTTCTCCTCTATCCACAATCTGATCTTGGTTAATATGATATGAAATTTTAGTTTCAGCTTTAAAAAATTCTGAATATGGGCCGTAGACATAGGGAAGCAGGTAGGGCACTTGCCTTTCATGCAGCTGGCTTGAATTCAATCCCTGAACCCTAGATAGTTCCCCAAGCCCCATAAGGAGTAAACCCTGAATCAGAGCTAGTCGTCCTGAGCACAGCCCTAACCCCTAACCCCCCCGCCCACACACACCCCTGAAGGTTACCTAAGAGCTGCCTTAAGGTTTACCATTTTGTTGTGTTACAAAACTGTTTTGTTGTGTTCTTGTCTTTTAAAAATTCTGTCTGATCTGTTTCTTAGACTCACTTTCCCAAGAGATTTGAGATGGGCTTGCAGGCCGAGTTCTTCTTTATGAGACCCTTGTCTCCTGGCTCTTGAGTTTACAGATGAGAAGTCTGATACTAGTCTGAGTCTAGTTTTTCTATTACTGTTTTACCTTTTCACGTGTGTGAACGCGTTTGGGATTCCACTTTGTTCTTGGAACTGGAAAATTTTATCAGGGTGTGTTTAAGTATCTGGTTTTATTCCTCCTCCCCAGAGCTTTTGGATCATTTGCTCAAAAACTGTGAATCTTTTATTTCTGTTCTGATTTTGGGTCTGGCGGTGTCTCTAGGGTAAGAGACTGAAGACCTGGCTGGAAGGCAAGAGCAGCTGGACAACTGGTCAACCCTCTCTGTGCCTTGTGTTTCTATCTGTAAAGGGCAGATCAGAATAGCTACTAACGTGTAGGATTGTGGAGAGATGAAATAGGACACAACAAGCAAAACAGGACAGAATCTAGCATTGAATTCAGTGGTGGAAGCTGTTCTTTATATAACTCTTGGAATGGGCTGAGATGGAGGAAGGAGAGGGGACTTTTGCTGGACCATGCTGGACCCACCAGACTGGACCTCCTCTTAGCCTCAGTCTTTCTGGAAATGTGGAACTTGACAAGTTTATACTTCATCGTCTTCTTTACAAAACAAACTGTATAGAGCAATGACTTCAGAGAATTTCTCATACTAAATCCCACGTCTTACTTCTCTCCCCTCTTCTTCTCTCGTCTCACCTCCCTCCTTCCTCCCCCTCTCCTCTATATTACCAAAAACATAAGACAGAATTTTTTTAAAGCTGGAAATAAAATTCCCTATCACATTAACCAGAAAGAGAACTGGAGGGAGGAAAAGGAACGTATCAAAAGTATCGATGCATGTAAAGATCAATTGTTAGTGGAGCAGCTATTTGAAGGGTAACTAATGCAACTTTATTCTTGCCCAGGTTTAAATGTTTTCTGAAAGACTAGCATAAGTAAGAAATGAGAAATAGTATTAAGACTTCCAATGCTTATGACTTGTTGAGGATAGCTTTCACATGCTGAGAGAAAGGGCTACAGAATTGCCTACTTGAGTCTTTTTGGGATTTAAAAAAAATGAGAAGTTAGAAGTCCTTTGACATGACCTGAAGCTATGTGCTCCGGTCACCCTTTGGGACCCCTCCTTCAGACACAGTCGGTGCCCCAGGAAGTGTCCAAAGCAGACTGAATCTGTACTTACTCTCTTTTTCCTGCACAGAGAAAGTGATTGCTCTCCTTTGACTGGGCTGCTCCCCTTACATTTACTGATTTATGAAAGATTTTATTTGTAGTTAAATGACAGTCAGTTCTTTGAGGAAAACAAGTAGAACTGGTTTCCGACCACTATGAAACTTCATTTTAATAGCAGCAAGACAGGGCCCTGGCAACTTCAAAAAGGGCAATCAAGACATTCTTGTTTGCTCCACAGAAAGACCTATGTAGGGCTGTTGCATAGGTTCAGAGACACTCCGGATTACGTACAGTTTTCTGGAGTAATGATTGAATGATTCATCAGCCTCTAAGGCATTGAATGGAAGTGCTTTCCATTGAGAAAGGTCTTCTAGCCTGGTTTCACCATGGGGGCAGCTGTCTTCAGGGGTCAGAAAACCCAGTGGGGAGGAGGCCAGAGTCAGGCTTGTGGGTTCTCCTCTGGGCATGGCTCACAAGGAAACGATTTTGAGCATCTTTGTTTTCATCATTACCCGGGATAGGAAAAGAAGCAGTGACGATTGCTTGCCACTAACTCTGTCCATTGGAGGGACTGAGGTGGGAAGGAAAGATTGCAGGTGAGTGTGGTTAGAGCACACACTGAACATGGTGGCAGCTTGGGGTCTGGAGTGCAAAAGTTGGTTGCAGGAGAGAGGGAAGGGCCTTACTGGCTCAGGGCTGGTTCAAGGACTCGAGGCAGGCCTGCCTCCCCTTGCAGGTTGAGTGCCACAAGAGTACAGGGGATATTTGAGCAGTGTCACCAGCTTTAGGGCTGGGAGGCTCCTACCATCCGCCATTTTCTTATTCCACCAGGGACACTAGTTTCTCCAGCTGACTGTGGTCATGTCAGAACACAGACCTCAAATGGCCAGAGCCTCTTTCTGTGTTGTCTGTCCTTTTCTTGAAGAGAAGCTCTGAATCTGGGGTTTGGGGGAGGGGTTACATAAAAGATCCTAAATATTCAAATTAGGGTCTTGATTAAGGTGCACCTCAAGTACACCCTCGCCAGACTGTGGTGTGTGAAATCCATTGAAGGGACAGAGAGAAGTCATGGTGGGGCAGCACCTTGGATAGGTCCTTTGTAAGTGTCAAGGAGCAGAGTGTGGCCTTGAACTTGGAGGTGGCCTTCAGGTGACTGGAGAACCTAGACCTCCCTGAGCTTAAAGGGTTTTAGGACCGGGGATATGGCTCAATGGGCTAAGCTCGGGCCTTGCATGTTGGAGCCCCAGATTTGCTCTCCAGTATCACATTGCCTGCCCTCAACCCCAGTACTGCTGGGAGCTACCCCTGAACACAGAGCCAGAAGGGGCCTCAAAAACAAAATGCCCACGTTTTAGATTCTCATTTTTATTTTTGCTTTTGTTGTTTAACTCTTTCTCCCTTACTAAATCTGGGTGGGGAGTGGGATAGTAAGAGTTTGGGGTCTGGTTTGCCCCTTGGGACCTCTGACCTCCTCTTGCCTGTTTGCTCCGCCCTGTATTGCTGAGCCATGTGAAATCTCTGCTCTTTCCATCCTCCCCTTCTGATTTAAGAACAGTGTGGATACATTCAGAAAAAAAAATACACTCTGGGGATTAAGCTAACTGCAGCAGCCATGAAGGCTGATCTCCTCTCTGCAGTAGATGAAATATTAAAAATATCATTGATTGTGGGGCCAGAGCGATAATACAGTAGATAATAGAGTAAATACTGTCTCGCAGGCAGCCAACTCAGGTTTGATCCCCACACTGCAGATGGTCCCTCAAGCACCACCTGGAATGATCCCTGAGTACCGAGCCAGGGAAACAGCCCTGAGTGGTGTGACCAACGGGTGTGACCCAAAACCCCAAACCAGACAAACAGAGAGTCGTTGATGGCCTATCTCCATTAGTGTAACATTGAATTTTTCTAGCAGCTCTAGTCAAAAATGAAACAGGTGAATTCACGAGCATAATCTAGAGTTGGTCCAGTATCTCCAGATCATTATGTCTGCATGTCCTCAGTATAGCTCTTAGGTCATTGTACATTTTGGGGTGGTGGTGATGGTGGTGGGGGTGGGACAGACTCTTTAACCAGTGTGGATTTGCCGCAGTCAGCATAGTTCACTGTGGATCACTGCGTCTGTGGTGCTCAGCCGCTGTGGGGGACAGTGTATGGTGGGCAGCAATGGTATTGGACAGTGTGACTGTCTGGGCACAAGGAATGACCCTGAGATACACAGACCTGCCAGAAGTCAGGGCTTTAGGGAACACGTTTGCTCACACGTCTGTCCAGCTTGAGACGTGGCTGGATCTTAGTTCTCCTTGGGTGTCTTCTCCTTCCCTTACGACTGATCTTCTCCATCCTCAGACACGTCAGGCAGCTTCCAGGCTCTTGAGTCCTCACCTCACCATTGTTCCCCTCTTGTCTGGATCCGGCTCCCTCTCCCATGCCCTCCCTTGCCAAGTCTCCACCAAATCATCTCTCATCTATAGTTGCAATTTTTCAGGTAGACCCTTCTTGCTCTCTGCCTCTCTGTTTAATTCTGTCATGGGGGATCTTGGAAGAGGTCTTTGTTTTCATTACAAGTTTCTACATTGCCATTATAATGATCCAGGTCGCCTCTGAGTTTCTCTACCCCATTAGCTCCTGTCGCCCAAGAATCCTTGCTTTGTTGGCTTGTTTTATTTATCACAGCTCCAGTAGTGGCTGTAGGGAAGAGCCCATGAACAAATCGGAGATGAATAGTGCTGAGCTGGGATTCCATCTTGGGGAGTAATGGGAGGGGGCTCCAGGGAACCCATCGAGGGCTCTGATCTTTAACAGTAAGTTTGGGGGCCTGGGCCGTTTGGTCGGAGCTCACACTCCTGCTTCTCCTAAGCTCAGCCTCTCCTGGCCCCTCTCTTTGACTGACTTTGCTTGCCTGTAAATTATATTTTTGGTGGCTGTTAATAAAAATATAGGGCTGGGGGAAAAAAAAAGACTTCTCCTAATAGAATTTTATTAAATGGCACTAGTTTAAAAATGTCTCGTAAAAAGTTAATTAATTTGGGATTTGGGGATGAAAGGCGTGATATAAATGTCAGTTATTATTATTACAATTTCAGCCTCACGCTTACGCTTGATCCACTCCCTGATCTGGAGTTTCTCCTACACCCAGGGACTGGCAGCTCTGCAGAAATGCCAGAGGCTAGCCGGGGCTTTGTGGGCCACCGGGGACTGAGGAGACACTGGGTAAGTTGGACTTGTCCTGTCCACGCTACCTGGATCATGCAGGGTTGAGAGAAAGAGAGAGAGAGAAAGAGAGAGAGAGAGAGAGAGAGAGAGAGAGAGAGAGAGAGAGAGAGAGAGAGAGAGAGAGAGAGAGAGAGAGAGAGAGAGCTCTGTGCACTCAAGTCTTTGTGGTGTCGTTAAGAACAGGATGGTCTGGGGACTCAAACTGAGGCTGCAGGGTACCACCAAGGTCATATTCTTAGCTGAGCCCCATCACCGACTCCTGGAATGGTGTAGCCGCCAGGCCCCAGAGAGAACACACCCCCGCTTCACAGAGAGAAACTGAGTTTGAACAGGGGCAGTGGCTTGTCTCACCCAAGGTCAGACTTGGGATAATTAAATTGATGGTTTATAGGGGAAAAAAGGCAGAGAAAGCAATTAGTGAAGTGGGGATGGGGGCAGGGGAGGTGGAAACCTTTAAAAAACAAAACCGTATTCAGGCAATTGATCAGTTGATAGATCTAGAAACTGCTTTCCAAGGAGCAGGGAATCCGGGGATTGTTGGCCAAGACACGACGCCCTTCCATCAGTCATAGCATCCCGCTTGCATGCCCCTCACTGCAGCTAGGGGACCGTGAGGGAGGGTTCCTAGATCTGACCCGCCATGTAATTACTTCTGCAAGGTTGGGGGCAAGCTCGGATGTTAATCATCCATGTGGCCCCTTTGGTTTCTCTACTGATGATGGGCCACAGAGTGAGCAGCCTTGTGTGGACACCTCCGCTCTGCTCTAGGGGATCCAGATACCCCCTGTGGAGATGTGGGGACACTCCAGTACCCGGAAGACAGTGTGGATGCTGTTCTAATGTAGCTTGCAAGCTTGGGCTTTTTTCGACTTGAGACACACCCCCACCGATGGAAGTGAAAGGGAATCTGGGGGTTGGTTTTTCAGGGGGACTCCCCCTTCTCCTCTAGGATCCCTGACCACCTGCTTCCGTTTCCATTTTTAGGATGCACCTCTTCCTCCCCTTCTCCCAGCTCTGGGAAGGTCACTGTGCTGCTTTGCTCCGCTCTCTGAGAATGCAGGTGCTGGCTCTCCTCTCCCCATCCCTCTGCTGTTTCCTTGGCCTCCTGGCAAAGCATACTGGCTGCATGGAGGCTCCGAGGAGGGACTCAGAGATTAGCTAGCTCAGGCCCCTGTAAGCTGTCCTGGCCAAGATCTGCCCTGGGAACTTGGAGAACTTGGAGCCTAGCGCCTCCTGTCCTGCTTAGCTGGGATGAGCCTGGGAAATGGGACATCAGAGCTGGATTTGTGTCTGGGGCCTCCCCTTGGACCATTTTCATCCAAATCGCTTCTCAGCCTTTTGGCTAAGATCAAATGTGGACCACATTCATCCTCTCCATCATTCTTCCTTTGCTCACCTGGGTGGTTGAGATCTGGACCACTGACTCCATGCTGTCATCAGGGATTATAGGAGAGCCTGTGCAGGAAGGACTTAAATCCCCCCCCCCCTGGATCCCCAGTGAACACTCAGGCAATGCAGGGCCTCTCAGCCTTCATGTGACTTGGATATGATTTCCACATGGTGCCATCTTGGCCCTCCTTGATCGTGGGTTCCTTGAAGTGTTACATGGCAAACCCAAGGCCTGACACATAAAATCCTTCTAGAACCTTCCAGGCCACCTACCTTCTCTTAGTAGTGACTTTAAGTTGAGCCGAGTGACGCGTTCTAGTCTGTGACTTGGGCACCTTCAGGGTCAGGCACTGTGGAGACCTCCTTGGGTACGGGCCTTTTCCTGTCTCCCTGGCTACTCTCTTGACCTGGAATAAGCCTGATGTGGACGCTTCTGAGCAGATCCCAGCCTCCACGTCTCTGGGAACATGGTACCAGTCAATGGTTGTCTCCACTGGAAAAACAAGCACCTTGGCTCTTTTTTTTATGTTTTATTATCAGTGAAACATTTCTTTTCTTCATTCCTCACCCCAGGAGAACCACAGCTGCTTAGACTTTGAAGGGTTCTCAATTAAAGGCCGGGAGGAGTCTGTGTGAGGAGGCTGCATCCAGGATGTCTCCTTGGTCGCCATCTTTTCATTGACAAAGAACGTCTGAATGACGCTAGCAGACCTGGGCAGCTTGCATGGAAGGGGATGCTGGGAACAGAGTTGCCTCCCTCCCCATTTTCCCTGGCTTTCAGCTCGTTTTTCTTTGTTTTCTTTTTTCTCATTTTTGGGTCACACCCAGCAGTGCTCAGGGGTTACCTCCTGGCTCTGAACTCAGGAGTCACTCCTGGCAGTGCTCGGGGGACCATATGGGATTCCAGGGATCGAACCTGGGCCGACACAGGCCGGCCACGTGCAAGGCAAACACCCTACCCTCTGGGCTATCGCTCTGGCCCCCCACAGCTCGCTTTTTTCTGAGCATATACGCAATGCAGCCTCATAAACAGCACCATGGAATCTCACTTGCTGTACCGACGACCTTATGGGCCCTCTATCCATCCACGTTGCCAGTCTAGAGTGGGAAGAGCGCAGAAAAGCCACCGAGACACTTCTTTCAGTAACCATGGGATGTAGATTGTGAGAGTGCCAGGTCTAGGCCGTGAGGGAGGAGAGCTGAGACTCCAAGAACCTCAAGTGGCAGACCTCGCCTGTAAACTTAGTCTTCACTCCTCTCAGCAGAAAGTTCCAGGGCCCAATAGAGAATTGCTATGGCTGGACCTCGGTGTTTCCTAGTTGCCCCATCAGAGAGGCCTCCTATGACTGTGGGAATTAGAAGTTTCTAGAAGGACTCAGGACCCCTTCTTCTCTAATCCTATAAACCCAAAGTTATTGGATTTAAAGTGTGCCTTCTCATTTGCCTACAAGTGGCTGGTTAGCGCCCACTGTGTGCAAGGCTGGGAGTGGTGCTGTGTGCTCTGGTCCCTGGGACAGCAGTGTTGTGAGCTGAGCTGTTTCCTCCCCCTTCTCCTCGGGAAGGAAAATGAAAGGACAGCAGGTCCCTCTCGCCTTTCTCTCTTGCCCCTCCAAGTAGCAAAGGGAAGCCTGAATGCAGGCGCCATGTTCAGTCCAGATGTTGAAGCTTGTCGTCCCTGGAGGCTGAGACCCTGGTAAGGTGGCCCCGGTCTAGCCTGTTTTGTGCATGGGCTAGTCTGACTTCACCTGGCTCCATAACTTTCCATGGCCCACATGGCTACTGCACACATGGCCGCATGAGTGTGGAAATGGGATGTGAATAGGGCATTTCCAGGTCTGCCCAGACGTGAGGGCTAGTCATGGTGGAAGCTCCATGAAGAAAGCAGGAAGTGACTTTGTTTCGGTTTTGGCCACACCCCACGATGCTCAGTGCTTATCCTGGTAGCGTGTGTGTGAAGGCTCTTCATGTTCCTGGAGTGAGCAGATGCCCTTGGACTACACTAGCATGTGACAGGACATAAGGAGATATTACTGGTGCCCACTCCATGAGGGCCTCCATTTTCCACATCCGGACTTCCCTCTCATCAGAACTCCACCCAGCAAACCAGCCAATTACAGCCCAGCTCGCGCGCGGCAGCCGCGCAGTTTCACCAACAAATGCTGGATTTAGAGATGACTACAAGAGTATGCTACCCACACGGCAGAGCCTGGCAAGCTACCCGTGTCGTATTTGATATGCCAAATACCAGTAACAATTATAGACCTCATTCCCATGACCTGATGGAATGGTTTGAGGCTCTTTATGTTCCTGGAGCAAGCAGGTGCCCTTGGGCTCTATTAGCATGAGACATGACATATGGAGATGTTACTGGTGCCCGCCGAGCAAATCGATGATGAACGGGAAGACAGTGAGACAGTGATACTCAGGAATTCCTCCCGGCAGTTCTCGGGGGACCATATGGGATGCTAGGGATCAAATAAGGTCCTGCCTACTATCACGCTGGTCCCAGAAAGTGGACTTTGGATGTGAAGGAAAACCCCTCTCCTGCATAGATCCCTCCAGACCCCCTTCCTGTCTGTGGTCTCCACGTGCCCACCCCTCAAAGGTGCTCGCTCTGTTCTCTGTGGTGGCGCCTCTGTACCCCCACCCCATCATTGTACTTGAATACCTCCCATGGTCAGGGGGTTCCGTCCTCATCCTCTTTCCCTCTCAGTTCCTCTTCATCCCAGACTTCAGAGTTGCCTCCCTCTGAGTCTGGTCCCAGAGCCCCAGAGCCTAAGGTACCCCCACACCCTGCCCAGGGCCAGGCAGAGCGTCTCCAGCTCCACGCAGCCGAGACTGTCATCTCCACCACACTAGCCGGGCCTGGGAAAATCCTGCCGGCCCCTGGGTAAGCGCGTTGCTGCCTGTATGCGTGCGGAGGCTCCACTTCCAGGGCCTTTCTAGGATTGCTTCCTGATTAATTAGGTCAGTGTCTCCAAAATCCATTTGTAGCAAAGTCGCGCCTGGCAGCTCCGCTCCCCACGCAGCCCGGCCGGGAGTTGGTGCGGGGAGGCAATTCCCTGGCCTCCAGCACGCGTCTCGACCTCTCTCTACCTGGGAAGAAAGTCACATTCCTCGTCTCTTCTGTGATTATCCTGACTTCCCCCCTCCTTCTGCCTTCCCCCTCAAATCTTCCATTAAACCCCCGTAGATCCTGCTTCAAACAGGCAATTAGACTAACAACGTAATTATATCCCTCCATGCTAATTGTAACTGGTTTAGGGGGAAAAACAAAGAGAAAGAGGCTTCAAACTCGCTGGAATCTGGGAACAGCTGTTATGGTTCCCAGGTATTCCTTCCCGCACGTTTCTCTGAGCACCTGTGGCTGGCGGCAGCGTGTCTGTGGCTGGTGATGCTCCAACTGTCCCCGAGCATCCTGGGATATACATGGGCCTGAACACTTGGGGGTCACTCTCCTCTAGTGTATCCTGAACACTTGGGGGCCACTCTCCTGCACATCTGGGGGTGAGAGGTTCCTGTTCCTGCTCCCCAACACCCTTCCATGTTCTGGCTCTAGTTTCTTTAATTCTCTCAACTCTGTTTATCATCTCGAAGCCTTGGTGAGAGGAAAGAAGAGGAGGTGAAGGGATAGAAGATATTGGAGAAAAAAACCTCATTTCTTCTTGTTCCTGAGAACCCAGCGCCATCTGGTTGCCCTGGACTGTGGGTGCCTGTGATTCTCCCTCGGAGCCAAGGTCCTGGGTTGGAAACTGTGATGGAAACAGGTCACAGCTGGGCGGGCCCTCCTGCCATCCCGGCCAGTCTCAGCATATCCTGGAGTTTGTCCTGTGCTTGCAGAACAGGTATTGGCCCTGACCGGGGGTTATACTGGGAAAGGGAGTCTGTGAACCGACACTCGGCCCCCAGGAGATGGGGGGTGACATCAGGCACAGTGGAGATGGCCAGGTAGAGCGTGTCCAGGAGGAGGTCGGAAGCCTGGGCAGAAGTGTGAGGCCACCAGGGGAACGGGGCCAGGAGACCTGGGGTGGCCGGAGCGGGAGGGGGAATATGGGGTTAGGATTGCCAAGTGCGTGTGGAGAAGGAGCCTGAACAGCTTCACCTTGCTAGAGTGAGGGTCTGTGAGTTTAAACAGGGACTCTGGTGGGGCCGCACATGACTCAGTCGCTCAGTGAGGGCTTGAATGGGGGCTTTGGGAGAAGCTGCAGCCACCGGTTCCGGAAGTTCTGACTCCCGCGAGGGAGGCGGCTGCACTAGCGGAGGGACTTTGACGCTTTCCTGAACTCTAAACCGCGACACTCCCACTCCTCTGTTTATTCTCCATCAGTGTGAGTCGTCGTATTCCCACACAGGAGGGGTCGCATCAGAGAGAAGGCTGTGAGGGTCCCAGCTCTGTGCCCGGAGGAATGAACAGTTAGGCAGCACTTTGGGGGACCCACAGGTCTAGAGGTGTGAGAGCACGGTTTCAAAACATGCCTCCTCTCTCCTACCTGCTTTCTCCTGATAGATGAGGGGCCTCAGGCAGTAACGGGTTGGTGGCTCCTCCAGGGACCCCCACATTCTGGGCATTTTTAAGGAACTGTGTCTCTTCACGCCTTTGGAGGTGAACCCCAGACCTTGGCTCTGTGCTTGGTGTGTGATGTTCTGCTCTTGCCCTTTGCTCAGAAAGGGGTTTTCCGGCATATTGCGTGCGAGTTGGACCTTACGTGTGTCCCTTTCATGTAGCTAATGTAGCCGTTGAAAGCCGATGTCAGCTTGCTCACCTTTTAGTGCCCCGGGCTGGGAGGCCGGGACTCTCTCACTCAGTGCTCTGCGGTGCTCTTGGCCCCCGGGTAAGGCCCGCTGTGCTCGGTGTTCCACGGCCCTGGGTTTGTCACCAGTTCCGTGGACGGCTGCTTTCATTAAAATTTCCATGAACTGGTTTTTCACTTTTTTTTTAACCAGCAATTTATAGATTCATTAACTTTTTTACTACACTTGTGAAGCCAGGAAGAGGGGCATAAAGGAAATGAAATATTTGGTCCGCAACATTTCACTGAAAGGTACCAGCCCTTAAAAGAAACTCTGGGTAATTAAGACTAGTTTGAAGAAGTGTAAGGAGAGAGGAGTCTCTTCCAGAAGGATCTAGAACTAAAGATCCTGGCAAGAATACCCCCTTTCTCATCTCCCATCTTCCGCCCCACCCCACCTTAAATTCCCCATATAACCAGTCCAGGCTTTTGCTGGGTAGCCAGTGATAATTTATTTTACCAGGTGACTGTCTGCCCTTTGATTATATACCTCTCTCTCTCTCTTTCTCTTTCCCTCCCTCCCTCCCTCCCTTTACTCCCTCCCTCCCTCCTTCCCCTTCTGTCCCCCAACTGCAGGACTAGTTCTGTCACTGAACACATTGTCTTATACTGTGGTCCATACAGAGCAAGCATTTCCTTTCCATGTTTTGGGTTGGAGGGGGAGCGCTATTCTACAATGCATTGGTGGTTGAGGATCTGGGCTTTGGAGCCAAAAAAAGCTTGCGCTCCAGTGGCTTGCTAGTGCCGTGGCTCACTCATTGTATGATTCTGGGGAAGGAACTCCACTTCTTTCAGCCTCCATTCATTGACTGAAGCACTTCCGGTAGCATCTGGAGGTGCGGAGAAGAAATGAAGTGGTTTCTAGAGATACTCATCCCACATCCACCTTCTAGACTCAGCGTGTCTGAAGCATCTTTCTTGGATTCAGGTTCTGGAGCAGCCAGTATCTGTGGAGCCCAGCTGGAGAGTGGAGGAATCATCCCAGTTCATGAGGGGGTGGGATGTGCTCATGCATCTTTAGAGCATTTGAGAGTCGCTGCTCTTAGTAGTCTGTCGGTACCCGCCAGCATTCAGCCAGGTACTGTGACTGCAACTCTGGCAGCCTGCGCTCTGTCTGGAGAGACAGTAGAGGGATAAAGGGGTTGCCTTGCATCCCACTGACCTGGGTGTCATACTTAGTAGAGTAGTCCCCGAGTGCCACTGGGCGTGACCCTCCCCCTCAAAAAAAATAAATCAATCAAAACTTAACGCTCAAGATCTACTGAGAGGCAGTTGACTTCAAGTTTTCTGTATCCTTCCAAACCTATTAGAAAGAAACACTCAAAGTGTCTAGGCTTGTTCAGGATCCTCCTGGTCAACAGCGAGGGTCTGGGTAAGGGGGCTTGGGCGGGGCTTGAGTGTCCAGAGTAGCTGGGGGTGTCACGAAGTCCAGTTGTCACCTCTCCAGAGGCCAAATGCTAAGTGGCAGTTTATAGAGTCATAAAGCTTCAGAGCTCTTTAGTCTAGAGAAGGATGGAGCCTCCCAGACAGTCACTTGACCCAGTTCCTTGCGTGTGTGTAGGGACTTGTAGGAAGGGAAGTTTTCCTTCCGCGTATGTTGGTAATGATATGTGGACTGGAGACATAACAGAGCAGGTAACATGCCTTTCCACACGGCTGACCTGGGTTTGTTCCCTAGAACCATCTATGATCCCCTGAGCACTGCCAGGATTGATCCCTGAGGACAGAACCAGCAATAAGCCCTGAACAACACCGGATGTGGCCAAAAACATAAACACACCCACGTAGGTCATGATCAAAAACGGAAGAGGAAGGAGTAAAAAAAAAAAACACTCTCAGCCATTTCTGAGCCCTCCCAGGCAAGCACTTGGGGGACGCTTTGTATGTGCATGTTTTATTTGTTTACCTCAGTGAGCGCTAGAGCTTGAGTTCGGATCTTAACATTTGAAGCCATACGCATTTTCACATCGCTCTTTGCCATCTAGAGCATGTTCTAATGAAGAACCTAGTTCACATTGCAAGTTACTTTGGGGTACACATCGGTTGTCCCTCCCAGCTTTGATTAGAAATAATGCGGGGTGGGAGGTGCAACTTTACGCGAAGTTCTTTCTTCCCTTGTCTTCCCTTCCGAGTTTGCTCACGGAGAGGCCAGAGAATGGGAGCATTGGTCTCAGGACCGAGGGAGGGCAGCTGGGGTGTGATAGGTGGGAACACATTCTACAGACTCCTGTAGAAGAACTGCCTTTGGAGAAGGGGAGATAGTCCAGTAAGTAGGGTGTTTGCCTTGCATACGGCTGACCCTGGTTCCATTCCTGATCTCTCAAACCCCACCAGAAGTGAGCACTGCTGAGTATGTCCTCAAAACCAAGAAAGACAGAACCATCTTTGGGCAAGTTGATGTGGCAGCTAGAGCTTCCCTCTCACTCTTGCTTCTCAGCTGGGCTTGGTAGCTGCTTACTCAACTTTGAACCAGGATATCCCTTCTTCTGGGCCTCAAACAATCCCACGATTGCCAGCTCCATGCTGGGCCTGGCAGACAAACTAGCAAAACTCTGAGGTTTATACCTGGGGAAGGGACTTGCCGGTGGCATCTGACTGCCTGTGTCCTGTGCATGGCACTTGTGTTCTGAACTTTGGTTTTCTCTCTTTGCAACAGGCCTGCAAATACAGAAGGCTGGGCACCCATGCGGAAGTAACTGTGCTCCGTGCACTGCCAGTGTACTGCATGACTCTGATCTTCCAAAGGGGATTCCAGCCTAGTTTTGAATCAAGTGTTGGTGTTTGCCAGGGACGGGGTGAGAGCAATGAGGAGACTTAGGACGGTCATTCAGTATCTTCCAGTGATGAAGCATCATGTTTCCCAGAAGTTCCCAGTTTGGGTTAAACAGAAACATTTCGCGTTAGGTTGACTTTTGGGAAATGAGTTTGCTGGTGAGGGAGAAATAGGAATCCTGATAACTAGGATAGCCGCCACTTACCCTCAGTCTGGGCCAGGTTCTATGAAGGCCTTATGTTTCAAAGCTTTTCCATCACTTACTGATTTCTTTCAGTCAGGTCATTTCATCACAGGGAAGTAAGAAACGGAGCCTAAATCCATGGAAGGGAAGGGACTTGGTATTTGTCTTGGAAGAAGACATGGTTTTGGATCTCAGGCTTGCCAGTAAGTATGTGATTTGGGGCAAATCTCCTCTTTAAATGTTTCCCCGTCTCATCTAAACTGGGAGTCACGACTCCTGGATGTCAGAATCACTAAACGAACGTGTGACATTGATAGGTTATTTTATTCGCTCCCTTACCGGACGCGTGGGCTTCTGGGAGCCCCGCTCCGCTTCCTTTAAGGGTGCTGGGTAGATGATTTTTCTGTGCTGTACTGTCTGGTGGACACTGGGGACTCTGGAGGCACAGCCTCTGTCATGGGAAGATGTATGGGCCAGCTGAGAGCACAGGTCATAAAAAGATGACAGCGAGTATCAGCTGGTTGATCAATACTATGGGAGTGGTTCGGGCAGTAAGTGCTTGGAGAATCTAGGGGTGGCTGTGGACCCATGGCCTGGGGAGTGGGAAGAGGAGGGCTATCTCTCTGCAGAACAGAGCTGGCAACCACACCTCCAGTATCAGCCGGGTCTGAAGCCTCAGGGTTGAGTCTGTGCCCTGTGGAGCCGCAATCTCCTGCCCCTTATACTACTCTTTATTTAAAACAAATAAACACACCTTCCCTCAGGAGGTTGCATTGAGGCTGACTTTGGGGGGAAGGTTCTGAGATGCCAGGATAGTGTCCCCTGAATGACCCAGCTGTCAGCAGGCATCAGTGCCTGTGAGCCTCCTCTTCTGGTCCTTGCAAAGTTCTAGAGTATTCTAGAGGTTTCTGGAGAGTCCGAGGTGCTGGGGTCCTCTGAGTGATGAGTGGAAGACAACCTGTTCTCCAGGTTACCAGGTTGCTCTCAAAGGGCATGGCATTGTGCGGAAGAGGAACAGTCTGGAAAGGCGTTGGCTCTGGGGCCACGCACACAGGGGTTCCTTCCTCAGACTTTGGCTCTCATGTAGCTTTTGACTGGAACTCCAGACTCTGTGAGGGCAGAGAGGGGAGCTAGATTCGGGTGGGCTTCCCTACTTCTCAGCTCCTTCCCGTTTCTCCCTGTGGTACCCAACACAGAAAAGAACTACATTTCCCAGGTGCCATTGCTCTCTGGTGTCCAACCAGTCAGCCGGAAGGATGCACAGCTGGGAGATGAGAAGGTGGGAGGAGGATGGAAGGGGTCCATACAGTTACGCCTCCCTCTTTCTCTGTCTCTCGTGGTGTTTTCCCTGTCCTGCCTTTCTCAGCGATCCATTCATTCCTCTTAGGTAATCCCAAAGTGACAACTTCCGGCCACACCTTCGTTCTAGCCTCAGAGGTGGTTCTAAGCCTTGATCACCTTTCTGTTCACTCTGACTTCTCAGAGCCCTGGTTTCCCTGAAGACCTCTAAGAATGGCTTCTTTTTCTGGCCCAGATCCTCCAGGACACAGCCCTGAGACCAGAAGTTTGGAGTAGTGGTTCTAACCCCTGGTGCCCCTGGACGTGTGCCCACCCATGAATGGGAAAGGCCAAGTGGCATGGATTTAAAAGCCAGTTGCTTTCCCCACCTAGAACAACTCCATGGAAGATCACGGTTGCCCTCACAGCTTCAGCATACCCTACTTTTTTTGTTTGTTTGTTTGCCTATTTTAGCCTTCTGGAAAGAAAAACAGGATCGTAGAATAATTTCAGAATAGTTCAGCTGTCTAGATTTCTCAGCAGGCACCCACAGGGATGCTTGTAGAATTACAATCTTTCTTTTCTTCCTGGCCTTTCATTTTGTAGGCAAATGGGTGAGTCCTTCCTTTCCAACTGTGAGAGAAACTATTTTGATTTAAAAGAAAAAAAGAAAGAAAGAAAAGCCATTTCCCCTGCCCCCCATTTGCTTGGGCTGTTGATCTTGTGATATATTTATAGAGATTGTGGTTGGCTGACCAGGAGTTATTTTGCAATAGGAATTTGTAAGAATTCTACTTTGAGCATGTGTTCCAGACTTTTCTTTAAAAAAGAAAAGATCTTTCTTAGAGCGCCCACTCTGCCCTTCTGTAATTCTTGTACCGCCCAGGTCAGATTTGTGTTCTACACAAAAGCTTTTTTTTCTCCGTGTGTTTCTGTGGTCACTGCTTTTTTAGTGTCTCCTTTGACTCGAGTTTGAAAGGCCACAGCTCCTCCTTCACAAGGAATGAACTTGCAAATAGAAAGACTTCTTTGGGGGTTTCTCTAGCTGGAAAAGAAGGGATTGTGATTGGGTGAGATGGAGAGGGCAGGACTGTGATTGGGTGAGATGGAGAGGGCGGGACTGTGATTGGGTAAGATGGAGAGGGCAGGACTGTGATTGGGTGAGATGGAGAGGGCGGGACTGTGATTGGGTGAGATGGAGAGGGCGGGCCTGTGATTGGGTGAGATGGAGAGGGCGGGGCTGTGATTGGGTGAGATGGAGAGGCGGGACTGTGATTGGGTGAGATGGAGAGGGCGGGACTGTGATTGGGTGAGATGGAGAGGGCGGGACTGTGATTGGGTGAGATGGAGAGGGCGGGCCTGTGATTGGGTGAGATGGAGAGGGCAGGACTGATTGGGTGAGATGGAGAGGGCGGGACTGTGATTGGGTGAGATGGAGAGGGTGGGCCTGTGATTGGGTGAGATTGAGAGGCGGGACTGTGATTGGGTGAGATGGAGAGGGCAGGACTGTGATTGGGTGAGATGGAGAGAGCGGGACTGTGATTGGGTGAGATGGAGAGAGCAGGACTGTGATTGGGTGAGATGGAGAGGGCGGGCCTGTGATTGGGTGAGGTGGAGAGGGCGGGACTGTGATTGGGTGAGATGGAGAGGGCGGGACTGTGATTGGGTGAGATGGAGAGGGCGGGACTGTGATTTGGTGAGATGGAGAGGGCGGGACTGTGATTGGGTGAGATGGAGAGGGCAAGCATGAGACCACCCATAGCCTTTCCATGCTCACTGCAGACATGAGCAATCAATCCGATTCTCTTCCCTGCACAGCTCAGTTGTGGTCTCAGAGTCCTTCCTAGCACATCACCCCAGCTGGCTACTACTCACAGATTATTAGCATTGCCGTGGAAAATAAAGTCCATTGTCCATTCATGCACAGGATGCCACAATAGCTCTCAGGGTTGACGATAGCATGCCCTTGTGGGTAAGCCAGTTGATGTTAGTTAAGCTCCTTCTGTAGGGACTGTGGCACCAAGAGAGCTTGAGTGAGTTAGTCTCTCTCCTGGTACTTTCAGTTTGGGCCTGCTGAGAGTAGTGGGACTTCCTGGGGTGCTCTGGAATGCTCTCGGTGCTCCAGGAGGGCCGCCCTGACGGGGCTTCCTGGACCAGGGGCTGGGAAGTCACCGGTCCGAATGGACTGCACGCATCTCTCCAGGCGGTGGGATCACAGCAAATAGAAAAGGCTGGAAAGATAGTTCAGTAGGTAGGGTGCTTGCCATGGCAAGCAGCTGGGCCAGGTTCAGTCTTCGGCACTGTATATGGTCCCCCAAATTCCACCAGGAGTGAAACCTCAGACAGAGCCAGGGAATAAGCCTTGGTTAAATCTATCAAATAAACAGGAAAAGCAGAATCAACCAGCTCAGAATTAGGGGGTATCCTCAGAGCCCAGCAGGGTCCAGTTTTCCAGTTTACAGCAAGGGAAACTGGGACTCAGAGGGGAAAAAAAGGAGTAGCCTGAACTTTAATTAATGATAATGATATGACTATGGTTTAATAAAGGAGAAACCATTTGTGTAAGTGACAATTATCTATATAGTTAACACTTACGGAGCACTTATTCTCTACCAGGAGTTGTTTGGAGGGTTTTGCATATATTAACTGATTTCTTTCTAAGTCAACTCCACCCAGCAGACCAGACTATCACAGTGCGGATCATCGACACCCACCCTGCAGCAGTCTTTTTCAATCCAGCCCAGGTATGCTGAACCAGAGACTCTCAGACATGGGGCAGAGCTGCTACTTGCTCTCCCTGTGCCCAGCAGCTCATGAGGTGCCCGGGAGGCATGGTGGATTCTAGCCCTGGCCTGCCACCCTAGCAGAGCCTCACAACAAGCCAGACGACCCCCCCTACTCCATAGGAGCTGCCATTTTCCACATCCAGACTTCCCTCTCGTCACAACTCCACCCAGCAGACCAGACTATCACAGCCCAGTAGCGGCCACTAGCAGCCGCACGGTTCATCTATAAATGCTTTATTTAGAGGTGACTACAACAGTATTCCACCCGCATGGCAAGCCTGGCAAGCTGCTCGTGTCATATTTGATATGCCAAATACCAGTAACATTTATATTAGGTCATTTCCATGACCTAATATAATGGTTTGAGGCTCCTTATGTTCCTGGAGCAAGCGGATGCCTTTGGGTTCTACTAGCATGAGACAGGACATATGGAGACATTACTGGTGCCCGCTCTAGCAAATAGATGATAAACGGGATGATAGTGATAGTGATAGTGATCTTTCTAAGTAAAGGGGGGCAGTGTAGTAAGGTTGATCTCCCCATTTGGCACAGGAGGAAATCGAGTTACTGAGGGTTAAGTGATGCATTCACCACCACATGGTTTATAAGTGGTGGAGTCAGGATTTGAACCAAGAATATCTGGCTTTCAAGTCTGTGCTGGGAACAACCAGGTGAAGTCCGTGTTGCTGGGGTGATCAGAAAGTGACTTTCAAAATTTGCATTCATGTTTCACTAAATTTTAAAAACGGATTCATTTCCCTTACCCCCAGTGTCATCTGTAGGTCATCACTTAGATCTGTGGCTCATGTGGCTTATCCCTCTCCTAACCTCTGGGTCACAGCCTGGACAGCTGACTGGACAGCCCCTCTTGCCCCAGGTGGCTCCGGAGGTCAAATGATATGATATGGTGCCTGTGTGGCCTGAGCTTGGATCTGGTTAGTCCTTGGGCCAGTTAGTTCTGGCCAAGAAGTACCTTTGCTTCTCCCCCTGGCCCCCTGCAGGCAGCTTTGTGGGGAGCGTCTTTCTCACTTACATTGGAGAAAACAGGCCGAAAGAGGGGATGGGACCACCCCAGGTGGCAGAACTTCTTGGTGGACCAGGCAAATAAAGAGATGGGTCTGAATTGGAATGACCCATCAAGCCTCCAGGTATTGGGGAGCTGCTGCTCTTTTGGGGGGACTGTCTGGACCTGCCCACACCCCCTCAGTCATGTTGCCAGAGGTTCCAGCCCTTTGCTTTGATCCCTTTTAGGAGGTTTGAGAAGCCTTTTCCACTTCCTTAAAAATACCCAAGGGGGTGCCTTTCAAAACTCTATCCCCCTATTTCGAGTTCACCCAATTTGGAGCTTGCAAATTTAGAAAACCTTATAATAGGTTATTTTTTTTCCATAAAGCAAACAAGTTTTTCTTTTTCATCCTGGTCCCCCCAACTTCCTGCTGCTCTGCGGCGAATATTTATCATGTATTTAATGAGTAATCTGAGTCTTGGCTTGGTGAGGCTGGACCAGGACATGGTTTATGGCTGATCTGGTTTTAACTCGCTCCAGGCGGTTTTCCCTGGAGTTTTCTGTAAAATCATAAACCTGGAGAGCGAATTTTTTGGGAACCCAGTCACATGACTCACTCTTTTGTAAATTGGGAGATTAACTGTGTGGCAAGCCCCGAGACATGCTGCTTTTTTGAAGAGAAAACAAACAGCCACACTTGTGCTCCTAGAGGAGCGTGTCCACTCATAGAGAGTGGGGGTGGAGGGCAGCAGGGAGGCACTCATCAAGGTCACCCCGCGGGGCCCTGCCGGCAGTGTGGCAGAGGGCTCAAATATATAGGTTGGGCACCCGAGCATCGGGGTGAGAACCTTGCCTGAGTTTCTTTCCAGCTTATCCCTCTCCCAACCTCTGGGTCACAGCCTGGACAGCCCCTACTGCCCCGGGAGGCTGCGGAGATCAAATGATCTGATATGGTGCCTGTGTGGCCTGAGCTTGGGTCCGGCGCCTCAAAGGTGCCCAGGAAGCTGTTGGCTGCTCCAGGCTGACTCCCATTAGGCTCCTGTGGGGCCTTTGAGCAGGACCGAAGTATCAAGCACCACGCTGGGGCTCTGGAGCTGCCGTAAAAGGCCGAGTGCATGCTGGGACCCCGAGTTCAATCCGCAGCTGGGGAGCTGGCGAGCACTGCTGGGGTGATCCTGGTGGGCCCTGGGCACTGCCAGGCCTGCACAATGCCATGTTCTCAGACCTGCACAGGTGGGCTGGTACCACCAGCAGGGCACGCAGCAGCCCTGGAGCAGTGATTGGGACCCCGTGATTCCCCCTCTGCGAAAATGACGTGGATGTAAAAGCCTTATTCTAAGCCCATGAGTGCCAGCTAATTTGTTTCCACAGAAGCCTTCATTGTACATTGCACCGCGGGGTCAGGTCATGCGCCGAGGCCCCAGGAGCCCTGGCAGGGGCTGTGTGCCCTTCTCTCCCATGCTCTCGGTGTCCTGGAACCTAGGGGTTGGGACCCGTGGGCCCTGCAGGGAGTCCGGAGTCACCGTGCCACAGCTCAGCTTCCGTCACTTCCTCACACTGGCAGGAGCCCCTAAGTGGCCTTGGGGTCTCTTGCCTGCTCCATCAGCCCTGGTAGGAGGACTCTGAGCCCACTCCTCCCTTGCCCAAGCCCCCTCCTGGTGGGCCAGGCCTGGAAGAGAACTCTGGGACCTTCTCTGCAACTCTCCTCTGGGGATTTCCATCCCAGGCCTTCAAACGTAGCCACCCAAGTTCCTATGACCTCCTGACCTCCAGAACTTCTCCTTGGTGGTACTGTCCTCATACTGTGGGCACTGCAGCACAGGTCTGTGTGTGTGTGTCTGTGTGTTTGTGTCTGTGTGTGTCTACATGTATGTGTCCTCAGTTCTGTGTCTATGTGTGTATGTATATTTGTGTGTGTGTCTGGGTATCTGTGTGTCCTCAGGGTTGTGTGTGTGTGTGTGTACCTATCTGTGCCTGTCTGTACTTATCTGTGCCTGTCTGTGTCTATCTGTGTCTGTGTCTGTGGTATGTCTTGTGTTTGTGTCTATGTGTGTACATATGTGTTTCTGTGTCCTCAGGGCTGTGTGTGTGTCTGTGTATCTGTGTGTCCTCAGGGCTGTGTGTGTGCCCTCAGGTCTCTGTGTGTGTATATGTGTGTGTCCCCTCAGGGCTATGTGTTTGTCTGTGTGTGTGTCTGTGTGTCCTCAAGTCTCGTGTGTATGTA